>CAMZMU010000059.1:2734645-2970489 GCA_947311845.1 Poa pratensis | reverse complement strand
CTAAGTGCTGTTCTTGGAGTGAAGTTACATATTTTGAACTGCCATCAGTTATACGAGACATCAGACTTCATTGGGGTCAGTATTGTGTTAATTACAATTTTACTATGAAATGTATTTTTGTATTAATGGCATGATTGTTACTCGCAGGGATTTTGTCCTGTACGTGATAGGTCGAGAATAGGCCTGGAGTTTAAACATCTTATTTCGACAATGAAGGAAATGAAATTTTTCATTCATGTTGCAGGAGACGTGGTATGTTTTTTTGGTTCTAGCATGTGGTATTTCAATGATAGGTTATGGACACTTTCCAAAGTAGGGTAACTGATTTTCTATTGTTTACAGCTATTTCCTTCTGATATATCTGGAGCTGTTAGCGTCATAAATCATAAATGGAATACTTGATAGATACAGAAGAGAAAAAGGAACTTTTTCCGGAGGTGGAACCCCACGAGCTTGATGACATGGAGCAAATTAAGTTGAAATTGACACATCTCCACCAGAATTGGCAGAAAATTTTTCGTTGGCAGGATGGGCCACTTGTGGAAGCAATGAAGAGTGGAGATCTTTTCCTTATTGACGAAATTTCGTTGGCTGATGACAGTGTACTTGAACGGTTGAACAGTGTTCTGGAACCTGAAAGAAAATTGGTATGCCTTCGTAATTTGCAACTATCTACTGGAATTGCATGCTTTTCTTATCAAAGTAGCAACACATGGATAATGAGGAGTATAAGTGAATGTTTAGGGTCCTAGTGGATCAAGTTGCAGACTTATGCACCTAATTGATACAACCTTGACAGTTCGGGCATCTAATAGATACCCCTTCATTCCAAATTTAAGATGTTTTAAACATTTCAATATAGACTAGATATGGACTGAAATGAGTGAATCTACACACTTTCACTTCGAGGTACATCCAATCCGAAAAAGCTAAAACATCTTATATTTCGGAACGGAGGTAGTAATAAACTTGGAAAATTTAAGGGCCTAAGTTACTCAACTTAAGGGACCTATAATATGTTATACTAAGTGTTATTTGTGCATGTGCACTGCTGATATTATTAAGTTTAGTTTTCTGAAGTATAGTACTCCTATACAATTTTTCTTAAATAGTCACAAGAGTTTTTCATTGATTTAGCTAATGTATAGTTTTCTTAGCTTAAATTCCTTATTGATCTCGATGCAATGGCAGATCGGGTGAGAAAGCTAGAGGGGTTTGAGACATAGGAAATCGAGTGCAGGGATATTCTTATTGCTTGCTCTCATGGATTATTTTCCTTCTATAGGCCTGACTTAACTTGTCCTGCTACTTGCTAAGACCCAACTTATTGTAGCAATCCAATCGAGCCGAAACTCATGTCCCTAGCAATCCTTAAAATTCTAAATCTACCAGGCCAATCTAAATCAAACTCGCTTGGATTCTTTTTTAGGCTACTGATGCTGTCGACAACAGAACGACTATCTCCACATTTCCTTAGTTACTGGTTTTCACCAATTTCCTTAGTTACTGGTTTTCACCAGTTGAGCAATGCGAGATTGTTGTACATTTGGGACTGCTGGAATCTCACTGACTGTAAAATTGTAAATGCTTGCGAGTGTCTTTTTTATAAGTAAATTGCCTTTTGATATCTTCATGGTTCTTGCACTTGCTTATCCAGTTCCTGCAATTGATATTTTTGATTCGTAAATTGTGTTGAATATTCTACTACTCTTTCTCTGGTTCATTTTTTAATTTATGTTCAACCATGTTTTTTGTTTTTGTTTTTATAGTCACTGGCTGAGAAAGGTGGTTCTGTTTAGAGAAGATTGTGGCACATCCAAACTTTTTTATCCTTGCAACAATGAATCCAGGCGGTGACTATGGTAAAAAAGAGCTTTCTCCAGCACTAAGAAATCGATTCACAGAACTCTGGGTTCCTGCTGTTACGGATGCTGATGAACTTAAGAGCATAGCTACAGATAAGTTCAGCAAAGCCGAACTCTCTCACTTTGGAGATTGCATCGTTAATTTCTGGAACTGGTTCAATCAATTGCAGACTGGAAGAATGCTCACCATACGAGATCTTTTATCCTGGATTTCATTTATCAACGTGACGGAGATAAGTCTTGGACCACAACAAGCTTTAATACATGGTCTGTTCCTTATCTTGCTTGATGGTCTCGCATTGGGAATGAATTTTTCTAAATCTGAGGCTACCGAGTTAAGAAGGACTTGCCTGTCCTTACTTCTAGAAGACCTGCAGAAGGTTGAGGGGAAACCGTTAAACTCGGACTTGAATGATCTAAAGAATTATGGTTGGGGTGATGATATGAGAAAAGTTTATGTTGATTGTAATCATACAGATCATTTTGGCATTGCACCATTTTATATTCCTAAAGGTCATCTTGCATGTAAGCAGCAGGGATTTGAATTCACCGCACCTACTCCTAGTAAGAATGTTTTGCGAGTATTGCGTGGTATGCAACTACCAAAACCTCTTCTATTAGAAGGTAGCCCTGGAGTTGGAAAAACAAGCTTAATTGTGGAATTAGCTAAATATTCTGGTCATGAAGTTGTACGAATAAACCTATCAGAGCAGACAGATATGATGGATCTTTTAGGTTCAGACTTGCCAGCTGAAGGGGAGAATGGAATAGAATTTGCCTGGTCTGACGGTATTCTTCTTCAGGCTTTAAAGAATGGAAGTTGGGTTTTGTTGGATGAAATCAATCTGGCTCCCCAATCTGTCCTAGAAGGTCTCAATGCCATTTTGGATCACCGTGCAGAGGTCTATATACCTGAGCTTGGTCAAAGTTACAAATGTCCACCGTCATTTCGTGTCTTTGCGTGCCAGAATCCTTCGTCGCAGGGTGGTGGGCGGAAAGGCCTTCCCAAGTCCTTCCTGAACCGCTTCACCAAGGTTTATGCTGACGAATTAAAAGAAGAAGATTATTTTTCCATATGTAAATCAAAATATCCATTACTCAGTGAAGAGCTCCTCAGAAATTTGATTCAGTTTAACAATAGGCTCTTCATGGATACCATGATACAAAGAAAGTATGGCCAAGAAGGTTCTCCTTGGGAATTTAATCTTCGTGATATTATTAGGTCTTGTGAGATTATAGCAGGTTCACCAGATACTTTGAAGAATGACTGCTTTTTAAATGCTGTCTACCTTCAACGAATGCGGACTGCAATTGACCGTGATGAAGTTCTCAAGCTCTTTGAAGAAGTGTTTCGAATAAAGCCCAGCATTCATCAGTCAAAAATGCTTTATGTTGATGCGAATTGCTTAGCTGTTGGAAGTGCATCTATTAGAAGAAATAACTTCCGGTCATATGAAGTTCAAAGTAACAAACTTAACATACTTCCTAGTATTCTTCATAGCCTTGAAGCTGCTATCCACTGCATCCACCAAGGTTGGTTGTGCATTCTTGTTGGACAGCACTCATCTGGGAAAACTTCATTGATCCGCTTGCTAGCTCAGCTGTCTGGCAATACATTGCATGAGTTGAATTTGTCATCTGCAACTGATGTGTCAGAATTGCTGGGATGTTTTGAACAGTATAATTTCTTTAGACAGTATAAAGAGGTCATATCACGAGTTGAGCATTATGTTGACGAATATTTCAGCCTGAGTATGGATATACATTGGAGGGAGTTCATTATGAACAGGAAGGCTTTGTTTGTTAAATGGTTTGAATTTGTCGTTGCAAAGAAGTACTCTAAAATTCGTACTTCCACATTTATTGAGATGAGCAAGAGTGCATCTTTGCCACCACTGAGCTTGGTCACTGACATAGTTGAGCAAATGAAGTCTGATCTGGAAATGAATAACTTGCCGGCATCATTCACCAAAGATGAGCTGACTAAAACACTTAAGTCCATCTACAGCTTGCAGCAGAAAGAAAGCATACACCAACCAGTTAGATTTGAATGGGTTGATGGGGATTTGATCAGGGCCATTGAATCCGGTGAATGGGTTGTTCTGGACAATGCAAATTTGTGTAATCCTACTGTATGTTTACTAATCTCTTGTACTTCCAATTTATCTTGCAATTTGGTTTTGCTAATTTTCTATTTTATTTCCTTTGATCTGTCAGGTGCTTGACAGGATCTTTTTGTTGAGCAAGAAAGGTCTATTGTAGTCAATGAATGTGGTCTTGTAGATGGGAATCCTGTTGTTCTCGAGGCCCATCCCAAGTTCCGAATGTTTTTGACTGTTAATGCAAAGTATGGTGAAGTTTCAAGAGCTATGCGAAACAGAGGAGTGGAGATCTATCTGATGGAGCAAAGTTGGTGCTTGGAAAAATGCACCTATGTGCCTCAGGATAGTGAGAGGAAGGACGTGACGAGGTTTTTAATTTCTTGTGGTATACCAAGAATGGAATTGATTTCGTCAATGACTGAAGCACACTTATATGCAAAAGCTGCTGGCTTACGTCTTGGTATAAGTATTACACTTCTTGAGATCACACGATGGGTTCAACTGTTCCAACAGCTTCTTATTAAAGGAAATCAGCTTCTTTGGAGCCTCCATCTAAGTTGGGAACACACTTACCTACCATCTTTGGGTCAAGTTGATGGATCTGATGTTGTCAAGGAGGGAAAATTAAGGTTTTTGACTAATTTTAATGGTTGTTCAGCTGGTTCACATTATGGGTTTTCATTGTCCTTGCCTGGTGGTTGGCCGATTGAACACAAACTAAGGGATTTCATTTGGTACTCAAAAGAATCCTGCGTCCAAAGAAATTGCATGTATCTACAATCATTGGGTGCCCAGTATGCTGCTTATCAGATAAGCAACTTTGAAGGTAGTTCATCTTTATTGGGACCTATTAGTAACATCCACCCATCTATTCTTCCTGCCTCAAGCTTATCTGCACTGCAATTTCCAATGTTGTCCATTCAACATTTTGTTAAGACTCGTGTAACCGGGGTATTCAATTCAGAGTTGGCTGATCAGATGCTTTTCATAGCTGCAAACTGGGTAATAGAACAATCAAGAGAAAGTGATCTTGAATTGTATGGCATATGGTTTAAGTGGTATAATTGCCTGCTCCAGCCGTACTGCAGCTTCTTTGGAAACTATGCTAATATTCTAAAGCAATTAAGTGAGCATCCTATTTGGCAGAGCATCCTCGAATGCTACAGGGAAATAATTGCCTATCACAAGGTTGATGTCGTTGCTCATCCTATTCCATTGCTGTCAATGAAATTGTTAGATATGGCAGGTTGCGACACACTTAAAGCTTGCCAAAAGCGGCTTCGTAGGGCTCTTAATGGTTTGAGCTTGCTGCGGCTTACATTACAGCAATGGCAATCTGAGACAACTTTTCCCAATTATGGTGTGCTAAAAGCCACTCTGTTGCCGGCATTGAAGTCCCTGAGATGCTTGGAAGATGAGGTACTCAAAATGATTGTGCACCGGAAGCTGCAGCCAATATATACTCGTCTCCTGGATTATCACAGATCGGTATGGAAGATGATAGTTTCATCTCAATTTGAGGGCCTACCAGTTGTTTGGAATCTTTTGAGGAAAGAAATACTTAAGCTAAAGCCAAGATTCCCAACAGAAGTTGCTGTATTTTTGGTAAGTTATCATTTTCTTTTGCTAGTGACACTACTAACTGATTGTAAACTGACTTCACAATCATACAGATGGAAAGCGTCAATCTAAACAATCTCCAAGATTTCAATTTGCATTATAGCAAACCAACTTTGTGGGCTCTTGGTGGTCATCCTCTTGTACCATCACCTGGCAGCGTCTTCTACAAAATTCAAGAAATTGTAGCATTTTGTTCAGTTGTTTGGCCAAGGAAGAATCTTTCAAAGAAATGCCTTGATGGTAATATATTGTGGATCTGGCAGCCAAAACATCATCAACGCTTATGTAGACACCATCCAAATTTGATTACCTTTTGTTGCTTGCAGATAAAGAACAAATAATTGATGCCATGTTATCAGCCAATCAGGATCTTAGACGCCTTGCATTGAAAGGTACTCATAAATTATTTGAAATATTATTTTGAGGCTCATACTTTTTTCCTAGAATACAAAATGATGGACGATTTTCTCTCATACTTTGCCTCCTAGGAGGATTGTATCCAAACTCTATCTATTCAATGAAAAGAAACGCAAAGGTCCTTTGCGTTTTCGCCAAAACTTTCTGTTATGTTGAATGCATTTTGCTCTTTTAGATGTACTGAGGCACTTTTTTTTGGATATCCAAGTCTATTTTGCTTTCTTATATGTTTGCACTTCATCTGCTTAGTAGATTATTTCCAGATTTATCACGATCATCAATAGTGAGTTTTTAATGATTCTATTGTCCTTGGGTCAAGGTCTATCTGTGGCTTTTCACGCTGCAACTAATTCTGAGGAAGAGGAGTGTACAGTTGTGGTCCAGTTGGATGAAATTTATAAGGTTTTTTTTTGTTCATTGTCATTTTCTTAGATGTATTTTGTCATATTTTTTTTGTCTTACTGCATTTTCTTGATATAGATGCTTGTTGAAAACGTTGACTGTGAAAGGAACAATCTTGGATTATTGTCAAAGGCTTCAACTGCTGAAACAAAAATCTGTTGCTCAGTCTCATCCAGTATTTTATGCAACACTAATGGTTTCAGCGGTTGGTTAGCGAGTCTTCCTTTGCTCAACTTGAAGAGCTTGAACCTTGATACTGCTTTACTTCAATGCCTATCCAAGTGCACACAACTAGATTCTTCTGAAATTCATCAGGTCTCTGTCTCTCCCTCCCACCAACTTTTGGGTGTTTTTGTCCGGTCCATTGACATTCTTAAGTTTAACATTGGTTGGCTTTTGAAACCAATTTATGTTCATTTCCATATTTTTCCATGGCAACTGAGTATTTCATGTGAAGAATCAAGTAGGATGCAGACATTTGTAATATCATGCAGTTCTTTTCCTTTCAGATCATTGCAAACTCCGAAGCCCTGCTTAAGTATGCTATGGACTACTCATTGGAGTTATCGTCAAGATCTCCTTTGGACTTTACTCAACATCAGATGATTTGGTGGATTAATGATGCCTGGGCCACAGTTGATAATGGTAAAACAATATCTGTACTTTGGACATAGCTCGTCACAGTTGTGGTTAGTTTTATTAGAACTTGAAGTTGACACTTAAATGTTGTGCAGTCCATGTAAAAGTTGCTACGTCGCTTCTTGAAATGTGGTACAACTATCACATGTCTTTGTGGACTTATTGCTTAGGAAGTCCAAAGGTTTTTCTCCTCGACTTTATATTTAGCTCCGAAAATATTTAGGACAACCATTATTCTTCCATACTGATTTTATATTTTTCAGGCCCTGTTCCCTATTACACATGATGAAACCTGTGATCTAGCACACCTGACAAAAATGGATGCCATCAATACTATTATGTATGATGCTATTTTCATCTATCCCTTATCTCTTTCTTTTTTATTCAGTTTGAAGTAATTGAGTGCATAGTGGTTTTGCCCTGCATCTACTCGTATGCACTACTGCTAGGAAGTAATTATGCTGATGGTTGGTCTTAAGAGATGTCTATATTCTTACTGCTGTCTTTGTCTGCAGCCAAGGGGATTTATGTGTGATGGATTATCAGAAGAACTGTTTGATGCTTAGAATGTCATCTAGAAACCTTTGGGAAGGCGTCTCTAATGCGAAAAACTTAGTTAGCAGTCTCTATTCCTCTGCTGATTCTCTCTTTAAACAGGTAATGGTCTATCTATCTGTGTTCTGTGCCAGCCACCCTCTTCACTTCTCTGTGCTGATTATCCGTTGCAGATCATATTTGTCCATAAGAAGCATTTCAAGCAAGAAGAGTACAAGCAGTTAGAGTACATACTCTTCCAAAAGTCGGCACATTATCTAGAGGTTTGTTATCATCCTAGTGATGTTGTTTAGAGTCTCACGTACCATGCAAGTTTCATTTCCTTCACATCATGTAGTCCAATCCACCATTTTACCTGACACGCAACCATTATTTTGTTTCACACATAAACTACCAGTGTATGTTGGAATAATTTTGCTGGTTTAGACTTTAAGCTGCTGTTGAAACTTATTAGTATCTGTTCAGAAAATTTGTGGATACACTACTTTGTAATGAATGGTAATGGCGATTTTGAATTCTGTACCCATCTATTGTACTCATTGCTTGTTCATGACTTGAAACATAAACCACTGATTCTGTTTAGTTGTTTACCATATAAAACTCTGACGAATATAAAACTACCTCAGTCCAAATACATGCTATCTTTGTAAGTTTTTGTTCTTGCAATTATTTGTCAGTTTTCCTTCTAGTATTTTTCTGGTGCTTTGCATGTTCATGCATATCTTGATCCATCACAGAAAGAAGACCTACATACTGCTTGTGCACTGCTATCTTCTTCAAGTCATGGAGTACTGGCTTCACTCTCAGGGCCAGATAAACTCGTAGGGTCATTGCTTATGGAGTTGTACTCATTGCACTCATATGGTATGTTCATTTTGGATCTTTAATAGTTAGTAATGATCAACCAGTATCTGAACTTTTGGTATGATAAATGTTTGACGGAAAGTATACAAAGTTTTATTGGATAGCTCAATTACGTGCTGCTTTCTGGTTCGATGTTTACTGTTTCCCCAATGTCGTTTATTGGTTCAATTGTGTAGTACTCTAGATAGTAGCTTGTGTAACACGAGATATATAGATTGACTACAGAGAACAGTTATGTACAGCAGCATCAGTTACAGTTTTCGAATACTTTCTACCGCCTTTTCCATAGCAGTTGCACTGTGAACTGTTTACTGCATGACTTTGACTTCTGTGCTCTTTACTGGTTCGGACGTTCTATTCATTTGAGCAGATGCTGTAACTTTTGTTTCTTTTAATATCTTTTGTGGTCTTGCAGACTCTTTATTGCATCTTGGGGCTGCCTGGGTGTATATTGGCCAGTTGCGGTTCCAGTTATTGTTGAGCTCATACAATCCAGATCCTACATTCTTATCTGCTTTTATGCACTCTCAGATTCTGGAAAAGATTTCGCTCCTGGATCTCAAGGGAAAGGTAAAAAAAATCTTTTGTTGCTTTGGCGCATGGCTTGAAATGTGTGCCCTGAATAAGCTGTTTTATACAATAGTAAGCTTTTTTTGTTTCGAACATGGATTTACAATAGCAAGTATTGTTGAGCTCATACAATCCAAATTTTTACGTTGTTTTATTTATTCTTAGAAGATCCTGCTATATTGTTAATGGTTAAACTGTTTTCATTGTTTATATTGTTAACAGGTACACCATGAATGTGAAGAATTGGCTGGCTCTAGCTCAACAGAAGATGGTCAGGCTAAACAAATGCAAGAGCTGAAAACTGAAGAGAAGAACACGCGGGCAAAGGTTCTCTTCTTATAATTGCATGGCATCCAGTGTTTATCGTTCAACTCTAAGTTCTAGTTGTTCCATGCTTCGAAATCTGCCGAGCTCCTAGTGTTTTCTCCACTTTTTAATATCTTTGGTGGTCGTGGACTGTATGACATGAATTCAGCTATATAAATGTCCTGTCTCCTAAAGTAACATGCATAATGCATGTTTTCTCTCCAATTTGCTTCCAATGGTAGTGAATTGGTGTGGTTGAGATAAATGTTCGGACCGATTGCCATATTTTGTTAGATTGAAGCTGGCCAGACCTCAATATGAATATGCAATCTTGCATTACACCTGATACTTATTTTTATTGATGTGATCTATCCATGTGCACAGTGGAATGGACAACATTTGTACTTATCCTCATACACTATTCTGCAGGTTGTATTTCGACCTCAACACTCTAAGCACAAGGCCTTGATTGCAGCGTGCTGTGAGTTTGAGGACCGGTTGTCTGACTGCATGGATCTATTAATTTATTTAAACTGCAAAGGTGCTGGTCAATTGGAGTTTGATAGAATCTTGAATTGGCAGGTGAGATTTCGTGGGACTCATTTTAAAGTCTTCTATCTTCTACTGGCCTTGGGGCTATGTTTTGTTCTTCTCCACTCCTCAGTAAACTGCAGTTAAAATCGACTGGTCTTGCAATCATTCTATGACAGATAACATCAGGAAACTTTATCAAGAGGCTGACAGAAGAGTATGGGGAATATGTTGATTTGATTCAACCAGTGCAAGTCGCCGTATATGAAATGAAACTTGGCTTGGCAATTGCTCTATCTGGTTCTCTTGAGAGAGAATATTTAAAGAAGGTCAAAGAAGATGATATTGAAAGGGTTCTGGTATGTATATGTTTGGATCTGTAGTTGAAATATACAGGTTTTCTTCATGGATATGTACCAATAATCTTTTAGGATAGATATACTGTAAAGCGCACTTTATATAGTAAAATTAGTTCACTTCACCAATCAGTAGCTGTCCTCGGCTAAAGTTGAAGTGATGGATACATGATGCTGATGGTGGTACCACAATCATTTTATGTGCTGCAGGGTGCAGTTTTTGCTTTTATGCAGTTTCCTGATCGATCTGTTGCTGGAATGGCCTTAGTGGGTGTTCCAGATTTAACAAATTATTCAATGGGTGATCAGTTGGAAACTAAATACAGCGAGTTCGGTGATGTACACATATTGGAGAAGCTATCTCGTGTGTCAAGTCAGCTCAAAGTTGGTGAAGTTGCAGACAAAGTGGTTAGTGAACCAAATTATCGAATTGTCTTCTATCCTATTCAATTTTGTACTTCCTCTACTTAAAAAAATTAAAATCATATTTATAAGTTTCAAAAAATCTGAAATTAATCGTGCATATTTTCAAAAATATATCCCACAACGTGCAAAATCTCGATTTGAAATACTTTCTATTTGGATCTACACAAAAATGACAATGTGTGGATCTAAATGTACACACTTTCAAATCTCCAAAATATACAACATTTGTCATTTTTGTGTAGCGCAGAATATAAAGTATTTCAAATCAAGATTTTGCACGATTATGGGATACATCATTGGCAATAGGCCATATTTTTTTTCTTCAGATTTTTCTAAAACTTACAAATATGATATTTGAATTTTTTTAACTAGAGGGAGCACTGGACAAAACTGTTTTCTGATTTTGTGCCTCTGTATATCATGAGAATTTGGAAAAAGGAGCTTTTAGCTAATGTTTTCTGTATTGATTGCAGAGATCCCATTCTCAGATGCTTGTATCACTTCATCATGTTTCTTTAGTACGAACAACGTACCGTGTCTGTCATTCCCTTATCATGGATAAAACTTCTTATCTGGTATGTACTCCTATCGTCATAGTTAATTAACCTCAAATGGAGAGATGTGGTCTCTTACCAGTTTCTCTTTCCAGTCTTTGAAGGAGATCTTCGACTATTTTAAAAGCATGTGGATCGATATGAAATCTAGTGTGAAGGCTAGGGAAATTGACGACTCTCAGTATTACAAGTTCAGGTCCCGTATCATAGATATACATGACATTTTTAAAGGAGACGTGCCTTCACTTTCAGAGATGGACTCTGAAGACAATGCTGGTCCAGATAATGAAGAAAAATTAGAGCTTGAGTTTTTCAAAATTATGGTATCTGCCTATTTTTTGTATTCCTTACGATCACTTATATTTTAATTTATATTTTTATTTACCAATCTTGTTTTCTTCAGGACGGAAGTGATGTGGATGATGGTTTTGTTGAAGACAAATGGGATCTTGTTCCAGAGTCTGCTTTGAAATGTATTATATCAACACATAACCAATTGTTTGGATCCCCTGATCTTATTGAAAAGGTAAGGTCAACGTGAGAAAAAAGATGCATCTTTCCTTAACTTCATGATCAGTTGGAATGCGTTTTTGGTTGTTCATGGGACGGGGTTGATAATAATTTTCTTGACCTTCGTTCATTGTGTATTCTTCCTAATCTTTTTTTAGATGGTATTTTCTTTTGACATGGGAGAGTGACAAAGAGAATAAATGAGGAACTATTATGGGATAACTATGTACATTCTCATAGCTAATTAATATTTTTCTTGGTGAATCTATTCCAGCCTGAAAAATTCCAAGTTAGTGATCAGCAGAAACTTCAATCTTTCGTAGACTCCTACGATTTTGGTGCAAGACTACTGAAAGGTATGTACATGGTCTATGATTCCAAAGGGTGTTGTATGCTGGACTTGGCTTATTTGTGATATTATTTTCCAGGCCTTCCGGAATTGACGTCTTCAAAACTTGATGAGAATCTCATGCCTGAGCATTTACTTCGTGTTTGTCTGGAATATCCACGAACTTCTGCAGCCGGTCTGGACAGCAATAGATATAACGCTTACAAGGTATCGGGTCTCGCAAGTTGTACCTTGATACCCAGTTGAGATTTCTCCTTATTTAGTTTACTTATTGCAGGACCCAAATCCTCCTGTGTTGTTCAAAATGGTTGAGCCACTAACTGCACTTCAAGAGAATATTAGGCCCTTTTTAGATGAGTGGCCTGATCATCCAGGCCTACTGAAAATTTTGGAGATAATTGCTTCCCTTTTGGCGATGCCCTTGAGCACTCCAGTTTCAAAGGTCTGGTATCAAATAAATTGTTTGTATAATACTAATTTGCTGCTAAATGCTAAGGTGTCCTGTTTTACTGTCGCCTATTATTGAAGGCCTTACTTGGATTGCAATCAAATAAATTATTTGTATAATACTAATTTGCTGCTAAATACTAAGCTGTCCTGTTTTACTGTCGCCTTATTATTGAAGGCCTTACTTGGATTGCAACTGTTGGCCGGGAAAGCTCAAACATTGCAGGAAAATGACTCCAAGTTCTTTCTAAAAGGTAAAGGCTAAACCTTCAACATCTTGTACAGTAGGAAGACGACTGTGTGATGTTGTAGTATATGTTTCCCATTTTTGTTTCAGGTGGTAAAATTTTATAGTGTAAAATGTATGTACTAATTATTTACTCTCTCCGTTCCATAATATAAGATGTTTTAGATATCTCAAGGTGGACCAGGTATGGACTAAAATCTGAGAAAAGCTAAAACATCTTATATTTAGGAACTGAGGGAGTACTAATTTTGACCTTACTCGAGATTTAGCATTTGTTCTAGCATACTTGGCTTTGTATTTACGGTTGTGACATTTCCAGCATCTCATAAATCATAAAACTACGCTGTTGGATTGCTCTAATTTCATTTTCCCCACAGATAATCTTCCACCAATATTCATGCTTCTATCTTCAATGCAAAGGCTCGAGTTAGAATGTTGGCCTATACTGCTTGAAGAGGTCCAGGGAAAATATGAAAGTAATGCTGCAAAGGTGAGTTTGTGATTAACATGCATGTCATTGTAGTTTATTATTATTTTGAATTTCGGCCAACATAATATATTCTGGGACCACTGCAGCTATGGTTTCCATTGCGAGCCTTGCTTTCTCAGTCTTGTGGCATTCCAAACAATGATGATTCATCTATAATCAAGAGGTATGCATCTGTAGTTGTTCTCTGTTATTGCCTGTTTATATATTTTCTCATGTTAGTTTGATTCAAAATGCAGCGTAGAGGAGTTTGTTCAAACATCAAATGTTGGAGAATTCAAGACACGCTTGCATCTCCTCCTTGCTTTCCATGGTGAATTTTCTGATGGTGCTAGTGTGGGTGTTTATTTAAGGTGAGGTCAAGAGTTTGCCGTGGATGTTACGATTGACGAATGATGACTTTATCTTTACTTTCAGAACTTATTGGTTTTTTAGTTTTGCATCTCTGATATATGTTGAAAGCTGGTCGCTTCATTCTGCAAATGCACATTATTTTTCTAATATTTTCTCCCTCTTGACAGTACTTCAGTGAAGAAAATTCAGAACATCCTGTACAACGTATTTGGTTACTACATGCAGTTTTTGTCACTGTAAGTTCTTGTCACGTGAAGTCATTTCTAGCCCATTTCTTAACGGTTGGTTATAATATATTGTTTTGTCTACTTAGTGTTCATCGGCAAATTGAAGCTGTTAAAGAATCTATTGAAAAGGAGTTGAAAGACCAGGTCAAGCTTTATCGATGGGAGCAAGATCCATACAGTCTTGCTTCGATCGAAAATTTCAAAAGGACGAGGCACAGAATATTTAAGCTTCTGCAACGGTTCAATGTATGTACTACTTGCTTATTGTTATTTCTCTACTGAATTAGTTTACTGGGAGCTTAGGTTATTGTAGTTACCTGCCACGCATATCAAAACAACACTCTCACTGAACTACTGTACTTGTCTTTCTACTTGGAATTACACCTGCAACCTGCAAGTCATATGCACTTCTCTAATGTTTTTTGCTATAAGAAGCAAGCATGTTACTAGGAAATAACCTTGCACAGAATAGGGTCTCTAATCTGACATTTTTTAGTGCTATAAATCCATGCTTATCTTCACTAGCAATTTGGAAATTACATATATTGGTCTATTTCATTTCTTTTTAACAGGACATTTTGCAAAAACCTGTCATTGCCCTACTGAATGAAGAGGCTACAGCAAGAAAAGTTCCAACTTGGCTTGATCCTGAGATACCCGAATCACAGTTTCCTGTTGACACAGAGAAACTTAGAGAAAGGTAGTCTCATAAGGACCATAAATATTTTATTAATTTGTACCTATTGCATCTTCTTAGTTTTCTTCTCTCTTCCAGGTTTTTGTGGTACAGCAAGTGGAAAAGTCGGGCTTCTCTGTCATTGCAAACTTTATTGCATACAAATGATAGTGCTGCTGCAGTTCCTAACGTGAAAGGTTTGACCAGCCCTCCTATGTGACAGCTTGTTCTTTCCCGCATGTGTTTTGTCTCTTCATTTTTCCTCTATGAGTTTCCTTTTTGCTGACAGAATCTCTTACAGCTGTTGTGCACAATATGAACCACCAACAAGATGAAACTGAACTCAACGACAGATTGAAAGTCTTTTGGTATGCACTTGAGAGGATTTGCAATGCAGCTGATTTTGGTTCTATACTGAAGCATGGTAAAAAGAACCAGAAGAAAACTGCTTTATCCAGTTTATTCAAGACACTCGAGGAATGTGGACTCTCAAAGCACAGGCCAATGAGTTATGAGGTACTGTTAATGGCGAAAAACTTATTTTGTACTGCCATTATTGTTTTCTTTGGCCGTAGAATGCTCTAGGAGTATAACAGAAAAGGATGTCATGTTGGTGGTATCCCTTATTTATTTTGTTTATAAAATTGACTCATGCAACTTGATGTTACCTGCAGTGGGGAAACGAGTTGGATGCACCAAGCCCGTTGTTTTTGGAGCAGTCATATAAAGTGACACATTTGCTCCAACAAGTGACCACACAGAAAACGTGTGAAGATGTTAGCATTATTCATTCTACAATACTGGGAACAAATAACTGGAAGCTTGCAAATCAGCAATACTTCAGATGTTTGGCAACAATGCAACAACTTCGACAAATTTCCTTGAAATTTAACAAAGATCTAGGTTAGAAGAGGTCAGATCCTCTACCTTTTGCCGTTCTTTAGGTTTTGGTCTTTTGACACCTTAGATGATGCATGTATCGAATTTGTGTTTATGGTTTAACAGCTTGATCAATTTGCAGGTTAATAGGGCTACATCTTTTATGAACCATCTGTTGACCATGCTATGTGAACAAAGACATCTTGCTTACGATCTATTTGAACAGCTGAACAAGTTCCGGCATATGATCTTCTTGTTAGGTTCAGGAGGTACTTGTAAATCTGTGCCTTTTCTATTCCTGTTCTAGATTTACTAGTAACCAAAACTTATGATCCTTTTGTAGGGAAGAGTGTATCTCTATCATCAGGCCAAAATGTACTGCTAATTTCCATGTGGCAGCAAAA
Source organism: Poa pratensis (assembly GCA_947311845.1). Classification (NCBI taxonomy): domain Eukaryota; kingdom Viridiplantae; phylum Streptophyta; class Magnoliopsida; order Poales; family Poaceae; genus Poa; species Poa pratensis. Next base: position 2,954,702 of record CAMZMU010000059.1, on the reverse strand, counting down.
GGTACGAAATCCACTACTGAAGCTTTGAACTACAATGAATTGTATGTGTTTTAATTTGACACGTGTTTTTTCACTTTTTCTGTAGCAATTTTTTGACAGTATGCTATCTATGGTTACGGACACCAACTTGTTGCTCAGAACCTTCAAAGGTTGTCATCATGCCACTTGTGAAAACTTTGAAGTAGAAATTACTGCAACGTCAACTCTTTTTGGAAAGTTCATCACAAGATTTTCTGAGTCCAAGGTAAGCTTGTTTCTTTCTTTTGAAGCTTACGGCTTATAGCTGAAACCAGGATTAAAGAGGGACTTCCTTTTGGTTGTCATTTGAGAGTTTAAAGCCCTGTTTCCTTGCATGACTCAAATACTTTTGGTCCAGTAACTTAGTCAAACATTTACTATACTTAAGTTAGTTTCATTGGTATGTACATAATAACTCTGTTTTATTTTTGCAGGATTTATTAGACAAATTCCTACTTGGATCCAACAATATCCTTGCTGGTGCTCCTAAAAATATGCCTCTTGCTACAACAGAGATGGAGCATCTTGTTGCTGCAAATCGCCAGCTTATCGACACATTTAGAGCGGATATGCAGGTCTTATGTCGCCAGGATGTCTCAATGAGATCTGTGAAGAAAGTTCTGTTCTCTCGTTTCGAAGAGTCACTTGACAAGGTTTGTATTAATATCTGTATAAATGCTGACTAATGCTGGGATGCTTATGTTTTGATAGCTATACTGGCGATATTGCTTAAATGTCATTATTTTTCCTCTAATATGCTTTGGAGATTTAGGTCCCACAGAAAGTGTTACTGGGAGTTTTATAACATTTTCAGTTGCCCTGTTTTGTCTGGTGACCGGTAGATGTCTTCCTATTTTATGCACTTAAGTACACCTTTTTTACCATAGCCATCCCTAGTGTACAAATGTTTAATAGGAAGAATTTATATCTGATTCTGCCGTGACAGTATCTGGACTCATATCTTGCTCTTGTCTGGGATATATTATTTCAACTTCCATCTCTTCATTTTGACATCATGCTTGAGGAATTTCTCGTGTGTTACTATTTGATATAACCCGGCATTTCTTTTTTGTTGTATGGAAGTTTGGTTCTTAAGCGTGCATTAATGTGCAGGAGAGGATTGCAACAGCGAGTTTCTCTAGAGAAGTTGATGAAAACAAACATGGACTATTCTCTGATGAACAAAAGCCTGAAGAATCATATACTGAAGCTTTTGAGGAAATTTTAACACTAGCTGTCAGTGTTGTTGGACAGCTCACTGGTCTTGGGATATCAACTGATGGAACTAAAGAATCATCACTAGAAGGAAATATTACTTCCTGGAAAGATATTTTGCATTCATATGTTATGAATCTTCAAATGGACCACGTTTGTGATGCTGGTGAAAAACTTTCTGTATTAGTGGTATGTTCCATCATCTTTGTTACCTGTAGAATTTGTTTGCTTCGCCATCTGATCCTTATTATCATTATCCAACAGAGGAAGTTAGTAGACTATAAACCTGAGGCACGTTCTAAAATAGAGGTGCAGTTAATGCATCTTCATGTTTTGCTGGGTGTGATTGTGTCATCAGCTGAAGGCATACTTTCTGAACTTCTGGAAGCTCATAGAAGAGTAAGGGTTGTCTTGGTTTAAACAAATTTTACTTGTCTTTTTTTCCGTTCTTTGGTTATAAAGATTTACGTGTTTTTCCTTCATCTTAATTACTATTTTTTCTGAACGAATTCAGACATCTGAAATGACTGATGCGCTTGGGGAGCTTTTGATTTATCTATGTGCGGAGGGGTTTGGTTGCGCAGAAGATACAACTGAAGATGCGTCAGATGGACAGACCGATGCAACAGTAACTGGAACTGGCATGGGTGAGGGTGAAGGTCAAGAGAGTGCAAGCTCTAAAATAGATGATTTATCACAACTTGAGGGCACCAATGAAACGGTTAGCGTGTTTAGATAATAGATGTGTATTAGTATACATATATTTTTGCTTCAGTGATGCTAACCATCTTCCAATATTTAGCAGGATGCTCAGTGCAAGGCAGATCAAAGTCTTAAGGATGATGATCAAGCAGTTGAAATGAATGACGATTTTGCTGCTCCATTAACTGATGTTTCTGAGGATGAAGGCAATGACTCGGGCAGTGAGGGCGAAGACAACTTGGATAAGCAGATGGGAGACACTGGTGATGCAAGCGAAATGGTTGGCAAGAAATCTTGGGACAAGAACGAAGATGATGATTCTAAGACATCCGCTGAGAAATACGAGTCAGGTTCATCAGCCAAGGGGGCAGACGAGAATGATAAGGAATTGCGAGCTAAGGACGAATCTCCCATGGAGACAGATCCCATGGAGACAGATAATAACGAGCAAGGCAAGAATACTAATACGGAGGATGAACCTAACACTTGCGAGGATACTGATGAGAGTACTGATGATGTAATGAACAAAGCTGATGCATATGATGAGCGAACAGGACCTGAACTCTCTGAACCAGACAAAGATTCTGAGGATGCCAACATGGACGACACAGAACAAGCCGATGACATGGATGCTGACAATCCTGAGAACGAAGATATCAACCCAGAAGATGGGATGCAAGAAGATGAGACTGCAGTTACCTCAGATGACATGGAGGATGGCGATGCTGCACAGGATGGTGATAATGTGGTAGATACTGAAGGGGATCATCTTGAAGATGGAAATGTGGAGACAAATAACATGGAGAATCAACAGTTAGACAAAATCGAGTCACTTGCACACCCTTCACAAGGTATACAACCCGACCATGTGGAAACAGAATCTAACAGAGACTCTGAAGCAAACTTGGCCAACAGCATGGACATGAGCAGTGGAGTAGCTCCTTCTGTTGATTTTTCAAGCAATGAAGTGCCTAGTCTGGAAATCTCTATGCCCAACTCTGCTGAAGGTTCAAGATCGTTGTCCAACTCCAAGCCAGAGTTGCAGACTGATGCTCCACCATCACACATCAAGCAGACAAATCCTTTCAGGAGCATTGGAGACGCAATGGAGGACTGGAAAGAACGGTCAAGAGTCTCAGCTGATACCCAGGATCATCAACCAGAAACTGAACATCATGTTGATGATGAGAGTGCTACTGAATTTCGTTATGTGCCTGAGGGTGAACAGAGCACCTCTCAAGCACTGGGTGACGCAACTGCTGACCAAATCAATGATGATCTCCAAGTCAGGCAATCAAACATGGAAGATGAGACCAATGTCCAAAAGGTGGAACTACCTGATGAGAGGATACTTGGAGATGATAAGCCTGAAGTGCCTCATCTTCAAACTTCGCAATCACGTGCCAACAAGTCCGAAAGTGCTTGCAGATCGGAGGGAACAGATGTGCAGACTGATGCATCCATTCAGGATTTTGTTCAAGGTGAAACAGATGACACTTTTGGAGATGTTGTCTCATTCAAGCAACGTCCGGCAGATGACAGGATAGTTCAACTGGATGACCTAACCAGTGACAGAGAGATGTCTACTCAGATGGATCTGGACGTCACTAATCAAGAAACAAAAAGGACGATTATGGATTGGAGAAATCTTGAGCTGACGACCATGAAGTTGTCCCAAGAACTGGCTGAGCAGTTGCGCCTTGTCATGGAACCAACTCTCGCAAGCAAGCTTCAAGGAGATTACCGAACTGGAAAGAGAATAAACATGAAGAAGGTACCTGTATTCTCGTTGTCCCTCCTTGCCGTAGTAGTGACGTGCTCTCCCATTTTTTCCGGATGCCCCTCTAAAGAATGTGTACTTATATGATGGAACATTATTGTATCTTCTTTCAGGTCATTCCATACATTGCAAGCCATTTCCGCAGGGACAAGATATGGTTGCGACGAACTAAACCCAACAAACGGAATTACCAGGTGGTTATTGCCGTCGATGACTCACGAAGCATGTCTGAGGGCAAGTGCGGAAAAGTTGCTATTGAAGCATTAGCTACAGTTTGCCGGGCGATGTCGCAGCTTGAGGTTGGGCAGTTCGCGGTTGCAAGTTTTGGCAAAAGAGGGAATGTTAAAGTGTTGCATGATTTTGATCAGATCTTCAATGCAGAAGCTGGAGTCAAGGTAGGGTGTCTCTTTTGCTTTCGTTAACAATAATAAAACAGTACTAATCTCTCTCTCTCTCTCTCTCTAGATGATCTCTAATTTGTCCTTTGAGCAAGACAACAAAATTGAGGATCAACCAGTTGCTGATCTGTTGATGCATCTGAATACAATGCTTGATGCTGCCGTGGCAAGGTCTCGCACACCATCCAGGCAAAACCCACTTCAGCAACTCATACTTGTAATATCCGATGGCAAGTTCCATGAAAAGGTATCAACTTCTGTGTCAGATATGCTTACAGGTTAAAGCATTGCGTCTGTTTGTAGTACTGAAGTTCATTTTCTGGGAGCAGGAAAATTTGAGGCGCTGTATCAGGAACGTTCTAAACAGAAGGAGAATTATTGCATATGTACTCCTAGATAGTCACGAGGAATCTATTATGAACTCACTGGTGTGTACTTTGAAACTTTCGCTGACACAGGTTTGCACGGGCACCTAATTCACATATTTTAATTCTGACTGCATTTGTTTTTCTTTACAGGAAGCATGCTACGAAGGAGACAAACTAATCCTGGGAAAATACATGGACTCATTTCCGTTCCCTTACTATGTTATGCTGAAGAACATCGAAGCGCTTCCTCGCACATTGGCTGATTTGCTTAGACAGGTATGAAGCAGCACACAGTTTTGCTCATGCTATTCCTTAGTAGCAAATCGATGCTGTATTAATATCTGCTGTTTTCTGCTGTGCAGTGGTTTGAGCTGATGCAGAGCGCGAATGAATGATCGTTGGGGCCGTCAGCTTGTCAATTGCTCTAGGAAACCTAGAGTTGTGAAACACTTCGGTAGAAATCCTTGTACAAAGTATACCACATTTTCTGTAGCTTGTTCGACACTTCGGTACAGATCCTTGTAAATCACTTATGAGTGGTCAGGTTTGTGGTGCTACACTTTTACGTGGAGATGCCACTCTTTCCAAAATATACATCATGTTCTTATGCATCTGCCTTTAAAAAACTTGCATGGCCGAGTCATCGTCACTCACAAAACGAATGCGACATCAGATTTTATTTGTCTCAAGTAAAGGACACAATCGACCTGGTGTCCAACCAGAACATTTTACTTGTCCAAGGGGGTTGGGTGGGGAGGGAAATCTGAAACATCAGGATGATGATGACGAAAACATGGAGGAGGAGGTCGAGATGTGTGGAATCCTCATACAGCCGTTCTAGCGGAGAGGAATCCAGTTTGTGCATTGCCGAAGAGATTGTAATAAGAGCATCTCCACCGGCTTGCCCAACTTTGCTCCCAATAGGCGTTTTGGGCGCGTCGGCATGAAATCGTCCCCCAGCGGTGAGCCCAATAGACCAAAAATTGCTGGCACGCCTCAATACAGCGTCCGGCAATCCCGATTCGCGTCCAGGGGCGAGCCCAATAGACCAAAAGTTGCTGGCACGCCTCAATACAGCGTCCGGCAACCCCAATTCGCGCCCAGGTTTTAGGGATGCAACGGGCGTGTTGGCAACCGCGGCAACGCACACCTCGTTGGGTGGGGACGACGCGCCAGCTGCACAACGGCTGGTCAGTGGATTTATTGTGGCAGATACGCCCATTTTAATAACGCAACGGCTCCCCAGGCTGGCGCAGACGACGCAACGCCTCTAGCTAGTAAAGAGCTTTGTCAGAAACTGAATCTGAAATATTTGCCGCACCTCCATCCGCATTATATCCAGTGGCTGAGTGACAGTGGCGAGATGAAAATTAATCACATGGTGCATGTTGAATTTTAGATTGGGCCATACAAGGACACCGTGGAGTGTGATGTAGTTCCTATGACGGTGTGTCATTTGTTGTTGGGTCCTCCTTGACAATCATGATGTATGTCACAATGTGAGATCTAAGTTGTCAGTGATCCTCGACAAAAAGTGGAAGTTCACCGTGAGGATGAGTATGAGAGATTAGCTAGCAGAGATACCCCACCTTCGGTGAAGTAGAGCCACAAGCCAAATTTGAGTGGTAAAAAGAAAAGTGAGGGAGAGAAGTCCTTAGTAATGTTAGTTAGCAAATCTGATTAGAGAGAGTTCCAGGAGGATCCTACTCTAGTACCTCTTGTACTTATGTGCAAGCTCAAAATTCTTGTTTCTAATGATATGACCCCTCTCTCTCTTGGTGTTTCTAATGTGTTATAGGAATTTGGTGATGTGTTTCCGGACGAGGTACCTGCTGGTTTGCCACCATTGCGAGGTATAGAGCATCAAATTGATTTGATTCCAGGAGCATCATTGCCAAACCGAGCCCCCAACAGGACCAACCCCGAAGAGACAAAGGAAATTCAGTGACAAGTACAAGCGCTTCTTGACAAAGGGTATATTCGTGTGAGCTTAAGCCCTTGTGTTGTTCATGTTATTTTAGTTCCTAAGAAAGATGATACATGGCGCATGTGTGTAGATTGTAGAGCGATTAATAATATCACTATTCACTATCGTCACCCTATTCCACGTTTGGATGACATGTTAGATGAATTAAGTGGTGCTGTTATTTTCTCTAAAATTGATTTGCGTAGTGGTTATCATCAAATTAGGATGAAAGAAAGGGATGAATGGAAAACTGCCTGTAAAACAAAATTCGGTTTATATGAGTGGTTAGTAATGCCTTTTGGGTTAACTAATGCACCTAGTACTTTCATGAGATTACTGAATCATGTTTTGAGGCATTACATTGGGAAATTTGTGGTAGTATATTTTGATGATATATTGATTTATAGCCGCAATGAATCTTAACATAGTGATCATATTCGACAAGTTTTGCAAGTGTTGCGTGATAATAAGTTGTATGGTAATCTTGAAAAATGCACATTTTGCAAAGATGTGGGGTGCAGCCCAAGATTCTGCTTTTGATGAACTGAAACGTCGTTTGATTTATGCACCTTTGCTTATACTTCCTGATTTCAATAAGCAATTTGATATTGAATGTAATGCTAGTGGCATTGGAATAGGAGGTGTGTTGATGCAAGGGGTAAACTGGTTGCATATTTTTCAGAAAAATTGAATGGTGCACAATTGAACTATCCTGTTTATGATAAGAAATTGTATGCTCTTGTTCGCGTTCTTGAGACTTGGCAACATTATTTGTGGCCAAAGGAATTTATCATACATTTTGATCATGAGGCTTTGAAATATTTGAAATGCCCATCTAATTTGAATAAACGACATGCTAAATGGGTTGAATTCAATCTACATCATTAAGTATAAAAAAAGGCAAAGGTAATGTTGTTGCTAATGCACTCTCTAGGAAAAGCATGCTTTTGACGCATCTTGATGTTCAAGTTCCTGGTTTAGACAGTTTGTGTGATTTATATGCTACAAATACTAATTTTGCCACGCCTTTTGTGAAGTGTATTGCTGTCAAAGCGTGGGAAAATACCATATACATGATGGGTACTTATTTCGAGCTAACAAGTTGTGTGTGCCATAATCGTCCATGCGTTTGTTATTGTTGCAGAAATCACATGCCGACAGTTTGATGGGACACTTTGGACTTGAGAAGACGTTGCTGATGTTTGGTGACCATTTTTATCGGACACGGTTGAGGCGAGATGTTGACAGGTTTGTGAAGCGTTGTATCACATGCAATAAGGAAAATTCCAAATTGAAGCCTCACGGTTTGTATACCCCTCTTCCTCCTCCTACTACACCATGGGAAGATATAAGCATGGATTTTGTGTTAGGATTGCCTAGGACTAGGAGGGGACATCGCATATTGCCTACCACAATCTAAGATGGCTCATTTTATTTCATGCCACAAAAGCGACGATGCGTCGCATATTGCTAACTTGTTTTTTAGGAACATCGTGCGCTTACATGGAGTATTAAAGACGATTGTTTCTGATCGTGAGGTGAAGTTCAAGCTACTTCTGGAAGACAATTTGGGCAAGCTAGGAACGAACCTGCTATTCAGTACTACGTGTCATCCCCAAACTGATGGCCATACGGAGGTGGTAAACTGCACACTTTCAACGCTGACGCGGACAATGGTCAAGAAGAACATGCGCGTGTGGGAGGAGTGTTTGCCACATGTGGAATTTGCATATAACAGGGCGGTGCACTCAACCACGCAATTGTGTCCGTTTGAGGTGGTCTATGGATTTAAACCCATTACACCACGTGATTTGCTGCCGCTTCCAATTCAAGAACGTATCAACATGGAGGCATCGAAGCGTGCATATTTTGTGAGGAAGATACATGAGAAGACTAAAGAGGCTATAGAGAAGAAAGGCAAGTACAATGCTGATCGTGTCAACAAGATAAGAAAGGAGGTGATCTTTCAGCCCGGACACATGGTTTGGGTGCACTTTTGCAAGGACATATTTCCTGTTCAGCGCAAGTCTAAATTGATGCCGCGTGGTGATGGTCCTTGATGCATGTAAAATGCATACATGAACTTTACATTTTATTACATGTTATTCCATGTTATTTGCATCATATAAGGGTTATATTCATGATTTATATTAAGTTTTGGGGATAATTAACAATGTCCCCATTTTTCTGGAATTAACCCTGCACGTCAGAAAACCCCTTTTTCTATATTTTTACGTTTCAGGCGACCAAACGACGTCCAAATGACCTGAAACTTTACGGGGATCACTTTTTTGGAAGGAACGAAACGTAGGCGCAAAGGAATCGAAGAAACGGAGACCAGAAGGCCGAAAGGGGTGGGCCCACGAGGCCAGATTCCCTGACCACGTGGGACCCACCAAACTGGCCCTCGGGCCTCCGCTGCTGTCGATCCTTCTTCCCGAAGCTTCGTCTTGACCTAAAAATGACTATATATAGACCCCCCCAGGGCTTTCGCGAAAGGGAGCGCCGCAGAAACACAGAAACCACGAAACAGAGACCTGGAGCTGAAGATTGGAGGGGGAAAACTCCGGCGGGGCGCTGCCGGCGTGGTCTCCTTCCCTCCAACAACATCTCCACCGACACCATGATGAAGAGGAGTAGTCCACCCCTGGACTATGGGTTTGTGGAAGTAACTTATGTATCTCTCCTCTCTATGAGCTTCACTAATTAGTACCGTATGAGCTGCTGAACATGATTACGGTCATCTATGTAATTCCTTTGTGGTGGATCTTTATTATGAGTTAATACATGTTTGAGATTGCAATGGTTTTGTTTCAGTTATGAAAGTAGATGCATATTATGTACCCCGTTCTTATTTACTTGTCATGATCAAGCATGTTTATGAGAGCATGTGAGGGGGAACGTGTGCATTAGTTGGAGTAACGGGGGGTGGCTAGTGCAGTGAACGTGACAGATAGTTCTGCGATCCACTTGGGTTTTCTACCTTACTTTGTTGCCTCACTAGGGATAAACAAAAATACCATGCTACCAGAGTGGATGTGACCTTGGCCACTACCTCCATGACTAGATCTAGCATGTTCTTATTTTAACTTCATGTCATTGAACTTATTGCTATGCTCTGATTTATCTTAATTACTAAGGTGTTATGATTTAGTTCGCATCTTGGTGGAGCATAAGAGAGAGAACAACTTATACTTGAGATCTCTATGTTAGGACGTGATGCCCATATTATTAATAACTTGTCAAACCATGTCTTGCCATCTTTCATGTTAATTTTAGTGTTCCATTGTCTACCACGTTATCAAGAGAGAGTGCATTTGTGAAACCATGAACCCCGGTCCATTTTTAATCATAAGAAACACCTTTCCAACACTTTTATCACCACTTTTGTTTGCTGCCATTATTAAATCCGAAAATACAAAAACACTTTTACATCTTGCATTCATCATAAAAAACCCAAAAATATCATTTATCATTGTTTCCATCATCCTTGCATATTTATTTACCATCATTGCATATTTACTTATTGTTTGCATTGCATATTATTTTATTATCATTCTCACACCTTGTGCTTGACAACCACTTGGTGAGGTTGAGGGCACAAAACAATTTATTTTGTTGCAGGTTCTCAAGAGAAGGATAAGGAGATAACACCTGAAATACTGGTTCCCCGAGAGTTCGATATTAAACCCTCGAGTCACCCCTCGTGGGGAAAACTGTCTTCCACTACTACATACACTCTGCACTTGGAGTCTCAACCTAACCCATTTACTTTTCACGCAGGTAACCACGCCATCAAGACTGTTTTCTGGCGCCGTTTTAATAGCATCAAGGATCAAGACGTTTTCTGGCGCCGTTGCCGGGGAACCATAGCTGAAAGGTTTATCCAAGGATCACTCACATCAAGTCAACTTCATCACCAACTTGTGTAACAACCTAAGCTTGGGGAGGTTGCACCTACGTGAGCATCATCTTATCCATCTTTACCTACAATCATTTTATTTTGTTTTGTTCTTGTCTTGCATATCATCTTTATATTTCGGTTTGCATATTTATATTCAGTTTTGCATTTTTGTGTTGCATTTGTTATTTCGAGTTGCATTAGTGTCATTTTACTTTCAGTTTTGCATAAAAAATTAAAAACACATAAAAACTTGTTAAAATGGGAGATAGAACTAAATTGTGTGACTACACAAACACTCCTAATGATCAATTTATTGCTAAGCCTATCACCACACCTGAGATTACTGCTGAGAGCTATGAAGTTAGTCCTAGTTTGTTAAACTTGATAACTAGGGAACAATTTGGTGGTAGTGCTGTTGAGGATGCCTCTATGCATCTTCATGATTTTATTGAAATCTGTGACATGCAAAAGTTTAAAAATGTTGAAAGTAATGTCTTAAAACTGAAGTTATTTCCTTTCTCACTTAGAGGAAAAGCTAAAGAGTGGCTACATTCATTACCTACTGGTAGTATTAATTCTTGGGATGATTTAAAAGAAGCTTTCATTAAGAAATATTATCCCCCTGTTAAAATACTGCAAAATAGAAACAATATCCTCTCTTTTAGGCAAAATGAAAATGAACATGTTGCCATGGCTTGGGATAGGATTAAACTCATGCTTAGAACTTGTCCATCACATGGGGTTAATGAATGGACCATTTTACACTCTTTTTACAATGGTCTAAATTACATGTCTAGAAATATACTTGATTCAGCTGCTGGAGGTGCTTTCATGGGAAAAACTATATTAGAAGCTAAGAACATTTTGGAAAGTATCTTGCAAAATTATAGTCAATGGCATACTGATAGAGCACCTAGTTCATCTAAGAAAGTGAACTCTATAGAAGAAACAAATGATTTGTCATCTAAAATGGACACCATTCTTGCTTTTATTAATAAACAAAATTTTGAAAATATGCCTTTGCAAGAACTAGTTGGTAATAATCCTGAAAATGTTGATGTCAACTTCATTAGGAACTATGGTAATAATGGGTATGGTAACAACAATTATAACTCTTATAATAAGCCCCCATATGTTCCAAACAAATATACCACTAGTAGTAATGTTTCTAGTGATTTGGAAAACACCATTAGATCATTTATATCTACTCAAAAGGAGCTCAATAAGGAGTTCATATCCAAATTCGAAAAACATGATATTCAAAAAAGTTTCCTCATTAAAGAACATCATTATATCTCAAAAAGAAAGAAAAGTTGAGGAAGTTAAAATGCTTAGTGAAGTTAAGGAACCATTTGTTGATTTAGAGAAGTGTAGCTTGCATGAATTAATTTCTATCTTACAAAAATTTGCAAGTGATCCTTCTGTTAATATTAACCAGGCTGGTTTTGGTTCCTATATTGCTAATCATGTCTTAAAAGAAAAGATTGCTAGGTACAATCAAGAAGCTATGATACCACCTAAGCTTGGGGATATCTGGATCCCTAAGGTACTAGTAACCATTGGAAAAGAGACACACCATGCCATTTTAGATCTAGGATCTAGTGTCTCTATATTATCTAAAGAACTATATGAAGTCCTTGAACTTAAAAATATTGAGAAATGCTCTATTGAACTTGCACTTGCTGATGATTCCATTAGACATGCTCTAGGAAAAGTAAGTGATGTTATGGTAGAGTTACACATGACTTTTGTGCCTGTTGATTTTCTAATCATGGACATGGGGAATAAAACCTCTAGTCCTATTATTTTGGGAAGACCTTTTCTTCGTACTACAGGTGCCATTATTGATTCAAAGGAAGGGAATGTGAAGTTTCAGTTTCCACACAAGAAGAGCATGGAACACTTCCCAAGGAAGAGGGACACACCAAGGTTCAAGCTCATTATCAAGTAAGTAAGCCTAGCTATATGGCTATAAAGAAAGCGCTTTACGGGAGGCAACCCGGTTGTTTTTGTTTGAGATTTTCTTTGAGTCCTCTTGCTGTAACAAGAGAGTAGTTTGTTAGTTTTGTTTCTGGGATTTTTAATAAAGAACCAAGTTTTACCTATTTTGGGTTTGAAAAGTTGCTATTCATTTTCGGAGAGTTTTCTGCCTGCACGAAGTCTGTGCACGGTTTGATTTTTCATTTTTTATCTGTAACTCCGATTGAGCTGTAATTTGAACTGTAGCTTCAACTTTTCATCCTCTGTATACGTGATTTTTTGCAGATTTTTCTGACGAGTTTAAGTAGGGTAGAAAAATGCGTTTTGCTGCTGCTGTTTTTCTGGACAGATTCTGTCTTGATATTGTTTGATGCATTCTTTGAGCTTTTTGCTTGAATCTTTTTGATTCAATTGAGTTTATGAGTAGGCATACAACATTATATACTCTCTGGACATTCATATGAATTTTTGCCTAAGGATTTTATGCAGCAAGGAACCTATTTGTTTATCACTACTAATATCACCCCACAGAAAAGAAATGGGAGAAACGGTGTTTTGAAGTTTTTTCACAGGGATTAGAGGAGCTGCACCAAGAGCTATCCAAGGATGGTGAAGACCATAAGCTTGGGGATGTCAAGACAACCCCACTAGACCAACACACTCTCGGTTTGCACACGTCTAACTTCTGTTTTTCGATCAAAGCACTTTATCGTATAAACTTGGAGCGTCTGTTTTTTTTGCTTTTGTTATTTCGGTTTGATTTTTATAAGACCACCACTATCATTTATATATGAGAGAGCTACTGGAAGTTTGGGTTGAATTATGTTGGATGCTATTAAATATATTGGGATAGGGATGTTTGAGTTGATTTTAAAAGATACATATAGTTGCATAATTCATGTGCTTTGAATGAATGTTAATTTGCAAGTGTGTTGTCAAGAGCTATCTTTTACCATGTTTAGATGTTGAATTTTAACTTTACTTGGTTTAACATGGATTGATTAGTTCTATGGACACTTATGCATGCATTTAGATGGTCAACTTTCTCCCTATTGCTAGCCCAAAAATTACAACAAGTAAAAAGCTTGTTTCCCAACACCTTCAACCAAAGTTTTTCCAGTGAGTCCACCATATCTACCTATTAGCTTTATGCTATTCCAAGTATGTTTATCATGTTATATTGTGTTATCTACATTTCTGAATTTAAATGCTTATGTTATTGATTGTCATGGGAAAAATTGGTTAAAAGCTCTCACGAACTTGATGCACAATTTACTTTTATTGCATTTAATAAGCATGAACCATTGTGATTAAAATTATGAAGTTGTGGGCTTGACAATTGTTTTGGTTGGGAGTTAGCCCATATGTGCTGTCACATGGCAAGCTTTCAACATTGCACTTATTTATATTTAGTTGATGTCATGTACTTTTGTTTATGGATGCCTATCATGGGTGAAATGAATGTGGATACTTAGTAAGTTCAAAGAGTTTGTATAAATGGTTAGAGAAATGCCTGGGCCGCTAATCTAAGCCATGCATCATTCATGGTGGAAATTTACAGCATAACCATAATGTTCATTCAGTGATGCACCTCATAATAAAAAGCTATACCCATAGTAAATAAAAGAGTGCTGAGATTGTTCATTGTCTGTTTGTCTTGTTGTTTTGACATGGGCTTGTTCATGTCAAGGGGCAAGAGGTACCCCAGTGCAGTTCTTGATGATACTATTATTACTTGCAATGACCTTTATTTGAATTTACTTTGTGGACCAAAGTGAGTAACACATGGTGTAGGTACTTGTATTCAAGGGACATGAGACATTCAACCAATACATTGTCAAGCACACCACTCATATTTGCTTTCACTTTAAACATTAATCATTCAAGATGCTATGATAGGGGTAATGAGAGCTCCACACCAATGACTACCACATTGCAAGCATTAACTTAAGTAGAAGTGTTTGGAAGTTAGATGAAACTTATTCATGCTTTACCTCTACTTATTTATCTATCCAAAGTGTCCACCTTTTATATTCAGTTTTCATAAGAAGTACTCTATGACCACCATAGGATGTTTTTACTTTTCATTATGCATACATTTGGTCCATAGTACTTTCTTCTATGTTACACTTTGTGAATTTATCATTGAACATCTTTACATTGAGTATTTGATATCACTTCATAATTTATCTTGCATATTGTTATTCCTTTGAAGAATGAATCATTTGACTCTATGTAGCAATAGTAATCACCTTTGATATCCATTGATAGTATTAAAATGCAAAGTCCATGTTAGTTTTATCACCTTCATACTCGGGACGAGCATGGGTTAAGCTTGGGGATGTTGATGCATGTAAAATGCATACATGAACTTTACATTTTATTACATGTTATTCCATGTTATTTGCATCATATAAGGGTTATATTCATGATTTATATTGAGTTTTGGGGATAATTAACAATTCCCCATTTTTCTGGAATTAACCCTGCGCTGTCAGAAAACCCCTTTTTCTATATTTTTGTTTCAGGGACCAAACGACGTCCAAATGACCTGAAATTTACGGGGATCACTTTTTTGGAAGGAACGAAACGTAGGCGCAAAGGAATCGAAGAAACGGAGACCAGAAGGCCGAAAGGGGTGGGCCCACGCGGCCAGATTCCCTGACCGCGTGGGACCCACCATGGCCCTCGGGCCTCCGCTGCCGTCGATCTTTCTTCCCGAAGCTTCGTCTTGACCTAAAAACGACTATATATAGACCCCCCAGGGCTTTCGCGAAAGGGAGCGCCGCCGAAACACAGAAACCACGAAACAGAGACCTGGAGCTGAAGATTGGAGGGGGAAAACTCCGGCGGGGCGCTGCCGGTGTGGTCTCCTTCCTCCAACAACATCTCCACCGACACCATGATGAAGAGGGAGTAGTCCACCCCTGGACTATGGGTTTGTGGAAGTAACTTATGTATCTCTCCTCTCTATGAGCTTCACTAATTAGTACCGTATGAGCTGCTGAACATGATTACGGTCATCTATGTAATTCCTTTGTGGTGGATCTTTATTATGAGTTAATACATGTTTGAGATTGCAATGGTTTTGTTTCAGTTATGAAAGTAGATGCATATTATGTACCCCGTTCTTATTTACTTGTCATGATCAAGCATGTTTATGAGAGCATGTGAGGGGGAACGTGTGCATTAGTTGGAGTAACGGGGGTGGCTAGTGCAGTGAACGTGACAGATAGTTCTGCGATCCACTTGGGTTTTCTACCTTACTTTGTTGCCTCACTAGGGATAAACAAAAATACCATGCTACCGGAGAGTGGATGTGACCTTGGCCACTACCTCCATGACTAGATCTAGCATGTTCTTATTTTAACTTCATGTCATTGAACTTATTGCTATGCTCTGATTTATCTTAATTACTAAGGTGTTATGATTTAGTTCGCATCTTGGTGGAGCATAAGAGAGAGAACAACTTATACTTGAGATCTCTATGTTAGGACGTGATGCCCATATTATTAATAACTTGTCAAACCATGTCTTGCCATCTTACATGTTAATTTTAGTGTTCCATTGTCTACCACGTTATCAAGAGAGAGTGCATTTGTGAAACCATGAACCCCGGTCCATTTTTAATCATAAGAAACACCTTTCCAACACTTTTATCACCACTTTTGTTTGCTGCCATTATTAAATCCGAAAATACAAAAACACTTTTACATCTTGCATTCATCATAAAAAACCCAAAAATATCATTTATCATTGTACCATCATCCTTGCATATTTATTTACCATCATTGCATATTTACTATGTTTGCATTGCATATTATTTTATTATCATTCTCACACCTTGTGCTTGACAACCACTTGGTGAGGTTGAGGGCACAAAACAATTTATTTTGTTGCAGGTTCTCAAGAGAAGGATAAGGAGATAACACCTGAAATACTGGTTCCCCGAGAGTTCGATATTAAACCCTCGAGTCACCCCTCGTGGGGAAAACTGTCTTCCACTACTACATACACTCTGCACTTGGAGTCTCAACCTAACCCATATTCTTTTGACGCAGGTAACTCCACGCCATCAGGACTGTTTTCTGGCGTCCGTTATAATAGCATCATTGGGTATCAGTCCTTACAAGGTTCTTGCCAAGATAAATGACAATGCATACAAGATAGATCTTCCTACAACTGAGTTTTGCGTGAGTAATAAGTTCAATGTTGCTGATTTGACGCCATATGCTGGAGAAGACCTTGCCACGTTGAGGTCGACGCCTTTTCAAGGGGGAGAGTCTGATGAGGACATCCCTAGTCCTTTAACATCTTTTCCTATTGATGATGTTGTTGTACAAGATAAACCTAATGAAGTGAGGATTGGACCAATGACAAGAGCTCGAGTCAAGTTACTTGAGCAACATGTGAACTCACTCGTAGTTGAATTTGATGTTTGTGTTAGTGAGAATTTTATACTGCCTGCATTTATGTCTGATCACGGTTATTGATAACACAACCATTGGAGGAGGAGAAGAGTTGCAGCATGAGTTGATTCTCAATATCAATGGATGCGCGAGGGAGGAGAGGGAGGCAGGCGCACCAAGCCAATGAAGGGGATCACACACGTTTACACGTCGGGAGGATCAAGTGGCGCACCGCGACATAATGAAGATCATATTAGTCTAAGGTGCAATACATGAGGCCTGCATGCCATGTTTAGGACGAACCCACCATGGGTCGGTTTGTATCAGTTCGAGTCGAACCATGTTTGAGTCCTAGTAGGGCGCATTTCCTTAAGTACCCCAAGGGTTGGGCCATAGAGAGTTAGACCACGTTTAAGATAAACCCTAGATCGGATTGCTGAAAGCATTAATCTATACTCGAGTTCCTCTTTGTTTCGATCAGGAATTCAACCTCTCCACTTTGTTTCGATCTAGAGATTATTGTTACAGAAATTTGAGTGTGATTTGTCGTTCCACTGGGAATTGGTAGATTGCAAACCGCTCGTGGTCGACGGCTACATTGCACAAGCGTGTGGTGTTACAAATATCCATTGGGTTGAAGAGATGTTGCATTGGCAATGGGGGCACAACCGGAGAGTTCGAGAGCATCCTGTGAGTTATCCTCAAATTATCCACCATACACCATCAGCTCACTAAGAAGATCGGGCAACCCCTTATCATCGTCACATAGTAGTTCTTAGGAATCGTTGGATAGTAACATGTGTAGCCCGCAGTAGTGGTACTGAAGCTTGTGTCCATCGCGGTCAGGTAGTGGTATCCATAGAATGTGGGTGCGTAGTTGGACGTCGTGCCGGTTGGGCAGGAGATCGGTGGTTCCTGATGGTACACGCTCATGGCTTTTTCTCTGGCTTCGATGTGGGGGTGGAGGTCATAGATCGGAGATTAGCTTTCACGTGGCGATCTCGTGTTGCTCTTCGCTGGTCACCTCGTTGGCCTGGGGACCTTGTAAAGTGGACAGATCGCTTCCGACGATATCCCCAGTTGCTGCGAGCTTCATGTCCAGGCGACTCGATCTGTACGATGTGCACACCCCTACCTGGTGCGCCAACTGTCGAAGGATAGTGATTCACAATCCCTCGGCAACCTTACTTCCGGAGAAGAGAAGCAAGTTTATTTGTTCGGCAGGCGGTGCAGATCAACAAGTTTGAGTCGTAGACACAGTTGATGAAGATTTCTCAGAGTTTATTTATGAAATAGCTACGGAGCTAGTACAAAGACGATCTCGGCAAGTTTTATGAGGTCTTGGCCGGAGATTATAGATGTGAATCTAGGTTCTAGGGTTTTACAGAGAGGTCAGGGGGCAGAGTTTTGGCGTGTCATCGATGTCTGTCTTGGTCAAGTCCTTCTATATATATAGGTCGAGGATTGTGCCCGATCCTCCATGCGCCTAAGGTTTCTGTCTTGCCTTGTACGTCAAGTCTTGATCTCGTATCCTTCCTTTGAATGTATTCCTTAATCGAGTAGATCTTCATAGAGCCTTGGTGTAGCACAGTAGGTCTAGGTCGGTGGAGAAGCTTCTGGAATCGAGCTACCGGCGGGGAGTCTTGGATGTCGTGGGCCGAAAAGTGGTATAGGCCCGTGAGGTTAAGGCCTAAACCCACTACTTATCCGACAAAAGATGACTTAGGTGAATCTGGATTTGTGACTTCCTCCTCCTTAGTCGGCTTGACTGATGGACTATGAAGCTGGTCCAAGAAGACGTCAGGTGGTACTGGTTTCCTATCATCGATATGTCAAACTCGAAGCCGGCAAAGTGTCCACCTATGATCGACGACCCAATGATAATCCACCGTGTTGAAGTTTCTAGCATCCATGTTCCCGAGACTTGCTGGACGGCGAGGTTACAAAGTAGAACATACCAAAGTTTATCTCCCTCCGGGGTGTAAAGATGACTCTAGCCCCGGAGCCTTCAAGCGTCTTTGAACCATCAAAGTCCATAGTCCAGTACTTTGGATCCGTGCGCGTGGTACGTCCTGTAGCTTGGTCCAATCTCTGAGGAAGTCAAACATGCCTAATCACAGTCCTTGACTCATAGTTGTTAGTTGTTAGTTGATACTATGAACATGAATGATTTAGCAAATTTGAAAAAACTGATACAGGAGACAGAGAGGATTGAGCTCAGTAGGTGCACACAAAGCAAGATCTTAAAAATCCTCACAAACAGGAGGCATCGGGAATAAACACAAAAAGATGGTACTCGTCGTGCTGTGTGCCATAGCCACAATCATCTCGGAGCTAGGTATTCTAGACACGAAATAGCTATGCGTACGACACTTTGTGTACGAAACCCATCCGACTCTCTCATCCTGTGATCCCAGTTGATGCAGCAATTTAATCCAAGGGTGATGTACTAGGGTCGGACAATCGTCGGACGAAAATTCGTCGTACGCATAGCACTGCTCTTCTAGACATGACGTTCCCTGAGCGATATTAGGATGGTTCGGAGACCGACGCAGGTGATGAAGTACACATACTCGTCATCAACTTGGAAAAATCTGCAAAACTACGGAGGGGAATCCGTGGTCGCTGGCTGCAAGTAGAAACATAGTAGTACAACCATAAGAACAGAGGGGTGTGCTAGATCCGGCCTGTCAGACAACAACAAACAAGATAGAGACACAACACTTACCGTCACGCATATGCATTTGTAGATTTGAATTCGACTGAATTTCTCAGTACTGGATAGGAAGCTGACGATCCTCGCCATGCGACAATATGGGCACATGATTAAAGGGAGTGCGGGCTAGAACATCGAGATGAACTCTTTTTTTAGATAAGGGGGTGTGGATCCCCGGGCTCTGCATCAAAACGATACACACAGCCTTCCGCAATTATTAAACTCCAAAGTTTTCAAAGTTTACAATCCTATGAACTGGACGAACATATCTAGACGGCGAGAAATGGAGTGTAAAGTGGAGTGAGCTAAATACCGTTTCTATGTTCAATGGGGCAGTGTATATATTAAGGGAGCATGCAATTCCAATTAAAAATCGGAGTGACGTCACACGTGGGTCAGAGGGATGGGTATACGGACCAAATACGAATGCGGTACAGACAAGAATACATCTCTACAATATCTAAACTCCCTAGGATTGGAGCTTGGAGGTTGAACCACGTGGCAGTCTCTCATTGGTTCCCGTTAAATACATTGGTGTACATTAGATTAAGGTTAGAATATTTGTTGGTTTAGCTGGACATAAATTTAACGATGAATTTTTTGACCATCGCAGATGAAGCTACGAACCGCTCTTCTATTAAACCATCTCTAGTAGCTTACATATTTTAGGATTTATCTACTTTTTAGGACATTTGAGTCCAAATAACCTTACTCCAACAACTGTAATTGATGTAAATTTTGTCCAAATTTATATAATAATAATATTTGTTGGTTCAGCTAGACAAAAATTAGCGATGAATTTTTTAACCATCGCAGATGAATCTACGAACCGGTTACTTTTTCGGACATTTGAGTCTAAATAATCTTACTCCAACAACTGTAATTGATGTAAATTTTGTCCAAATTTATATAATAATAATATTTGTTGGTTTAGCTGGACAAAATTTAGCGATGAATTTTTTAACTATCTCAGACGAATCTACGAACCGCTCTTCTCTTAAACCATCTCTAATAGCTTCCATATATTAGGGTTTAACTACTTTTTAGGACATTTGACTCCAAATAACCTTACTCCAACAACTATAATTGATGTAAATTTTATACAAATTTATATAATAATAATATTTGTTGGTTCAGCTAGACAAAATTTAGCGATGAATTTTTTAACTATCGCAGACGAATCTACGAACCGCTCTACTCTTAAATCATCTCTAATAGCTTCCATATTTTAGGGCTTAACTACTTTTTAGGACATTTGAGACCAAAAAACCTTACTCCAACAGTTGTATTTCATATAAATTTTGTCCAAATTTAATTAGTGCAGTACAAAAAACACCTTGTGCTGCAAAATACAACACTCGGTCTGTTGCTATATGGAAAAAGGGCAACGTGGTTACGCCAACTGCTAATTGAAAGTTTCATGTTGCCCTCCCGCCTCTTCTCTGGTGAACGCGCTGCCTCCTCTGCCATCGGTTTGGCCTCGAACTGGCCGCTCCATCACAACTCTTACTGATTACGTCGTGAATTTACCACCTTTGCTCGAAGGCACATTAGGAATTCAAGCTTGAGGGTTGTGTTGCTCTCCCCCCACCACGCGGCCACCATCGCTTCTTGGATGTCCATAGATTCGGCCGACGAGCCACTCGAGCAGCCCTCCTCTCCTCCCTCCTCACTGTGCCTCCTCCTTTCCTACAAGCACGCGCACGAGCGGTGCATGCAAGCTCTGCCTTCGGATGCACCTTGACCAACCCCGTCTCGCTAAGACTCCTTTGCCTCCATGCACCAGGCGCAGGGCTCGCCTCGTTCGGAGATTAAGAAATTTAAAGTTGTTACTTTTGCATATATGGTTATGAATATGTACCTGATCATGTATGTATGATCGACTAATTTTATTCAGACAAACATGTCATGTATCGATCACCGCGATAGTACCTTTGAGCGCAGCAAAGCGCAAGTTGTTACTTTTGCATATATGGTTATGAATATGTACCTGATCATGTATGTATGATCGACTAATTTTATTCAGACAAACATGTCATGTATCGATCACCGCGATAGTACCTTTGAGCGCAGCAAAGCGCAAGTTGTTACTTTTGCATATATGGTTATGAATATGTACTTGATCATGTATGTATGATCGACTAATTTTATTCAGACAAACATGTCATGTATCGATCACCGCGATAGTACCTTTGAGCGCAGCAAAGCGCGCCATCCCCTTGTAGTGTTTGATGATGTCTATATGATTACTCGATCGATACTGAACCTAGGCTCGTAACGAAAAGAAAACGGTGGAATTTCGTTGACGTCGTCGCCGTGAGGCACAGCTTACTTTCGGTCTGCGAGAGATGCTCTTAGTTGGCAACTTGATCCGCCGACCCAACAAACATATCCCGTCCGACGTGTACCCCACGTGGGCCGCCGTCATCCTCATCCGTTTCCGGAATATAGCTGCTGACATTTTGTTCGATCGGGTTCTTTATTTAGCCGAGATGCATGGGTGATGATTGACGGGTTGATTAGGGCAATTAGCCTTTTCCAGCTCACGGCCAGGGTACACACCGTACACTGCCAGCCATACCAATAAGACTCCAACCCTGAAAAAAAGAAAAGAAAGAAACTCGTTCAGGTTCAGCCCCCCTCCCCCGTATAAAAACCGGCCCGCATCCCGCGCACAGCATCCCCGATTCCCCGTTCTTATTGATTCCCTGGACTCCCGGTTCCTCCATTCCTTTCTTCCGGCCGCCGCACTCCGCCAACGGTGTCGCCTCTCCTCCGAGCCCTCCGAGGAGGAAATCAGCAGGAGACGGAGAGATGGATTTGGGGGCGGAGCAGCACGGGTAAGCAAATCGACCACGACAACTCCTGATTCGAATATCCTGGCCGGTTTTCTGTTCCGTTCCTGTGTTGATTGGATGGTTTCCGCGTGAAGCTGCGAGCATTACACGAGGAGGTGCAGCATACGGGCGCCGTGCTGCGGTGAGGTATTCGGCTGCCGGCATTGCCACAACCAAGCCAAGGTCTGGGTTCCTGTTCTTTTTTTCTTTCTCGCCATGCCGTGCGATCTTTTCGATCCAACTGTTCTTGCCTTCTTAGGTCTGACTGAACATCGACATGTGTTGCAGAATTCGCTCGAGGTCGACTTCCACGATCGCCACGACATCCCTCGACACGAAATCACCAAGGTGTGTGCTCCTTATCCCCCTGTGTTAGTTCTGATCGCTATCTATTTCATTCATCTGTCACTGAATTGCTCAGTTCTGTTGCACCTGTTGATCCAAATGAGCAGTAATTAGAGCCCTTACATCATCTCTCTGTTCTTGCTGCGTGTCATCTTCTTCCGCATCGGCGTGTAGAATTGTAGTATCAGTTCTTAACTGAGCAATCAACAATTTTAGATTTCCCCTTTCCCTATCGACCCGATCGTCATGTACCCGTGGAAGTGGAAACATGGGCCACCAACTGCCATGCAGTGGCCAAGATCTTTTTTGCCCCATTTATTCAGATAAGGTTATCCTGGTGCTCCGAGACACAACTTGCATCCTGATATTTTTTTCTTTTATTATATTCTGCTTCTCGCTGTCAATCGGCCACCTCCTTTGCAAGTGGCCGGCATCTGTGGTCATCTACTCCGCATGATTGTTAGGTCCATGTCACCACAAGCAAGCGGCTTGGAGAAAGGGAAAAGGCAGTGGAGAAAAGGCAAATGACAAAGAATATTTCTCTGTCGATCGATATTTATTTTTAATGTGACGGCGCTTGACTGATTGGGTGGCACATAATTGAAGGGCATGATTGCATCTATTAACCATGTAGTGGCCCCATTTGTGTGCTGTGCCTATCCATCCAGCCACATGGCCAATCAAGATTAATTTTAATTTTAGTGTAACAGCAGTCACTGAGTGGGTGGTACATAATTGAAGGACATGATTGCATCTGTTAACCGTGCAGTAGCTTCATTGGTGTGCCGCGTCTCTCCAGTCACATAGATGTAGCAATTAGCATATGAACTCACCTATTGAAGATAGTGTACTTACTGAAGCTATTCTACTTTGTGATGTATCACAGGTTATCTGCTCTCTCTGCAGCAAAGAACAGGATGTACGTGTCTACCGAAAAGCATTCTCAAATATTTTCACCCTTTTGCTCTACTAATCGTATGAAACTGCTCATTTGGATCAACAGGTGCAACAGAACTGCTCTGGTTGTGGGGCCTGCATGGGAAAATACTTCTGCGAAAAATGCAATTTCTTTGACGATGATGTACGATTCTTCAGATTTATGAGCAAAGGAATAATTTCTTGATTTGCTATATTTGTATTCTCTCTGTCTGACAGCCACAAAATTTTGTTGCAGATCTCCAAGAACCAGTATCACTGCGATGGATGTGGTATCTGCAGGCAAGTGCCTAATTCACAGTTATCCTTCTGCTTTTTTTGACACATTTACTGTTTTTTCAGAATGATCAATTTTCTGGATATTGTGTTCTCTGTGTTTCAGAACTGGTGGCATGGAGAACTTCTTTCACTGCGAAAAATGCGGTATGTTTCGGAAAGAAACTTATATCTGGAAGGATTTGTTTCAAAAAATAAATATCTGGAAGGCTCTCATCACTGTGTAGAAAGATTTCTCTAACACCAATTATGCCCTTGTTCACTGACAGGATGTTGCTACAGCAATGTCTTGAAGGACTCTCATCACTGTGTAGAAAGAGCAATGCATCACAACTGCCCTGTCTGCTTCGAGGTGAAACTTTGCTTTAATTAATCTCCAAATATCTGTTACTAATTAGAAAGCACAACTCATAATATTTGCAATTGTTGATCTTTAAGACAATCTACCCATGTTGTTTCGATCACAGTATCTATTTGACTCGACAATGGAGATCAGTGTACTGCACTGCGGGCACACGATCCATCTGGAATGCCTCAACGAGATGAGGCTTCATCACCAGTAAGCATTTCTTCAGACAACTTACCCGACGCATCTGCTCACATCATATGGATGAGATGATCTGATCAAACTGTTTGGTTTGGTTTTCCCCAGCTTCTCGTGCCCGGTCTGCTCGCGGTCAGCCTACGACATGTCCGAGGCATGGCACAAGCTGGATCAGGAGTCGCGGCCACACCGATGCCGGAGTTCTACCAGAAGAAGATGGTAATTAAGCAATAAACTGAGAACAGATACAGTGAACCTGGCTGGAAACTGAACAAGTGAACAGACAATTAATGGTGTGCTTCTTCTGTTTCTTCCAGGTATGGATCCTGTGCAACGACTGCGGGGCGACGTCGAGCGTGCGCTTCCACGTCCTGGCGCAGAAGTGCCCGGGTTGCAGCTCCTACAACACCAGGGAGACGAGGGGCGGCCCGGCTGCAGCGGCGGCGGCGGCGTGCTCCAGAGTCTGACACTATGAGGAGACGACACACACTACTTACAGGTGGGATACTATCCAGGAGCTGAACAAGATGATGGAGCATTCGATTCAAACTTGTTGGTTGAAGCTGCTAGTGCTTGCTGCAGTAGGAAGCAAGAGAGGGAGGCGTCTCTCAATGAACATACGAGGAATGGCTGAGCCGTCACGGTTGCTTGTTGCAATTCAGAGAACAAAACTCGCTACGCTTGCATCGATATGATTTGATCGGTGAGAGTTGTCTCGTGATACATGAGCCTATCTGGAGAGCTCCTATATATAGGCTATCAGAAATTACACTGCAAAAAACACAGAAAGTGAGTACACTATTGGCGATGTTGCAGCTGGAAACTTGTTGCTCTTTCTGTTGGTAATCCATTGTTGCTTCGATAGTTTGAATTGATTCATTCTCCAACAGTGTCAAAAAATAACAGATTGCAGCATTCAGGTGTACCATCTTTTCTTGGGGGCAACAAACCTCCATTTTACATTAGGAAGTGGCGCAAAGCCAATGGATATCACGGGGTGCAAAGAAATAGGAAATCACCTCTTGACCAAGTGACCAAATTATCACGCAGGAGAATGCCATGAGAGAGGACACCCAGCAAAGAAAACAAACACGCGTAATTGAGTAGCAAAATACTATAGGCCAGCCTGACAGGACAAATCCCTTTTGGATCTCGGGCACCAGTGCTCCTGGTGCCCAATTTTTTTTAAAACTTTATTCTTTTGCCAAAAAATCACAAAAAAAATCACACAGGTAGTACTCTACATGTGTGCTTAACTCATAAATTTGCAAAAAAAAATCGAAATAATTTGACCTGTGAAAAAAAAGAAATCCGGGCATGTTTGCACGTTTTTGAATTTGCTTTCTTGACTGCTGATATTTGTTATTTTCACACAGCCTGCAAATATTAACATTTTTTTTTGCCAATTTTTCCTATGGTAACGAACATTCAAATCTATATGCTTGATTTTTTTGAGAATTTTATGTGCAACAACAATTTTTTGAAAAAAAAATGGGACACCAGGAGCACTGGTGCCCGAGATCCAAAACTCCGCGTCCAGCCTGACAGGCCATGTTTCCCACAGCCACGGGCCATGAAAGGCCTGACAACTTCTTCTATACTTGGACCGTTTGTTCTGTACAAATAAGTGAAAATTGTTGCTATTTCTCAAAGATATTTCACTGGCAAGAGGTCTATGAATACTTTTGGAAACGTCGACGTAAGAGGTCTACGAATACTTTTGGAAAAAGTCGACGTTCGCTGGCTTATTTGGCAAAGAAAAATAGTGTACGTTATAAAAAATTAATCAGTCAGTTGAATATTCGGGAGTAGTAATTTAATCGTTCTAATTATGTTTTTAGTAGTCTTATATTTTGCATTTTGATGAGCCTCGTTTTGAGGAACTCATGGAATAATGAATTAAGGAAGAAAGGATATGAGTCTACCCCTTACCAGAAAAGATTTTGTGATAGTCAATATGCACCCTCAACACCCATCAATGCATGATGTTCTTCGACTGCTCGTTACTCACGATGGTGAATATGGTACTGATTGTGAACCCATATTAGGCTACTTAGTATTTACACGGAGGAATGGAAAAATCATGGAAAGCCGAATAGAGGAGGGAGATACATATGGTAGAATAGGATAGGATAGTTATTTAGACAACAAACTCATAAATTCCAGATCATTTTTATTATATTAGAGGCTGAAAGAGAAGAGGTAGCAATTCAGAATGCAAATTGTGTTTTAATTTATTGCGTCTCACTATTCGATTTTTTCAAAGAAATGGCATTTTTATTTATTTTGTTTGTATTGGGCTACTCTACAAAATACTAAACAAATTAAGAAATGAGAGAATTCAGTCTACGAAAAAGGCTAATCCAATTCATAATGATGTATCGGAAAATACAACGTTTATTATTTGACCAACCATTCAGGAGAAGCAAATACAAGGGGTACACTAACTACTAAGATTGAGAAAGTCACAACTAATGCAAAAACAACTAATGGGAAAGCAATAGTCATATTTCTAATTCTCCAAGCTACCATTAAATAAAGCTGACTACATATTTGATCCCTCACTTAACCAAAATTGTAAAACAATTACAAGAATTGGGAGGGGTCTTATCATTAATCCATTGACTCTTCTCTTTAATTAAAAATTATTTCTACTTACTGCTTTTTTATTTTGTGTATTAATTTACTATACCTATCGGATACCTTATATGTCCGCGTTGATGCATTTATCCAAGTGATCCACAAACAACGAAACTCCCTCTTTTGGATCTTGATGATTAAACAAAAGCTCTTTCAACCCATTGAATAATTATTCGATTAAGTCTTAAATGGGCCCCTCTAAAGTTTGAGGCAAATGAATGTATTTTTGTTCGTTGTCTCCGGGCTATATATATCCTCGAGAAATTATATAGTAATTGAATCAAATTAACCTTAATGAATAACTAATTATTTCTCTTATTTAGCCATCCTTTTCTTCACTAATAACAAAACTAATTATTCTAATATATAAATTATGAACTCCAATGGCTTTTTCTATTGTAACCTTCCCAACCACGATTTTTAATTCCACTTTGTTCAGTCATTTCTATCGCAATTTTTCCAATAGAACTATGAAAACCCCGAGCAGTTGCAGTTGTAGCTGTACTGCAGGAATAAGAAAACTCACTATTCACTCAGTTTATTTTCCCTAAAAGATTATTTACGAGAGATGACCGAGCGGTTGAAGATGTCACTAGTAGGGAAGTGCCTTTCTGTGGCACATGGTGGATGCGCCACAGAATTCTCGCCACAAAAATATTATTTCTGTGGCGCACCGTGCCGTGCGCCACAAAAAGTAGAAAATTCTGTGGCGCACTTCCAGAATGCGCCACAGAAATATTGCTCATGCGCCACAGAAATATTAGTCCATGCGCTGATGAATTTGACAATAATTTATCTGTGGCGCACTTGCTTCGTGCGCCACAGAATATGGTGCGCCACAAAATTATTTACCATGCGCCACTAAATTATTTGCTGAATTATCGATTATTTGCTGTATTATCGATTATTTGCTGTATTAATTTGACAATAATACATGTATATTACAGTATTTATACAGAAAATAATAGAAACAGTAATATATTTTGACACGGTATTAAAACAGACAGATAAATATGTCATTACATCAGTTAGAGCCCGAGATACATACATATATAGTGACAATTAACTGGTACAAAAGTTCACACAAGTCTTAGTATAAATGAAGTTTTCACGACCGCCTAAACTAGGATCAAACTGAGTACACGTCCACGTCCTGCTGATCAAGGAGTCTTCTTGTTGAGCGGCGCCGGGAACGGTTTGTAGCCGTCTTTCGTCGTCCACGTCCGGCTGTCATTTTGAAGAGCTAGGTGTTCTTCGATTTGCCTTTGATGCAACCCTGGAAATGGATACAACCATGTATTAGTGTTCATATTTGTAACCATGTCAATATAGGTATATATATTGGTTAATAATATAAATAGATTGAGTATGATAAGTCTATAGTAAAGAAAATAAAGAAACACTTATTGCGAGTATGCATGATGCATGATTTATCCTACCACTGGCTTTGTTGAAGGTCCCCTTTGCTGTCACAACATCGTCGTAGATGATTCGCGACAACTCCATCTGGATGAGATGAAAGTCTTCTCTAAGCTTATCCTCGGCGATTTTCCCTGCATTTTTGGTCCATTCTCGGATACTAGATGGCAACTTTGTTTTCAGTGCATCCCGGACAAACCCTTTCATGAGATGGAGGACGTAGAAGGCATCCTTCACGCTGCCATGCTTCTGCTTCATGCAATCGAACTGGGTCCCATGCCTGAACCGGTGTTTGTTGTTCAGCGAGAAACATTCCCCGTTCGTCTGTCCTTGTTCGAAGTGGCCTCCCATTTGGGCGTAGCCCTCGAGAGCCTCATCGAGAACACCCTTTATTCTGGTGTAGTCTTTCTTATTGCTCGAACTCCCCGTGTCCAAATAAGTGGCAATGGACCACCTCGGGTTTAGGATGATGAGTACGCAGTACTTGTCCCTAGTCGGAAAAAATGCAGTGGAAAGGATCAACAACGGAAGAAATCTATAAGAAAGCATAAGATACGACGGCGGCGAGCGGATGTGTACTTACTCGGGAAAGAAAGGTAGAAGAAGGTTGTTCTTCCTCTTGTTGTTCAGCATGAACCTCTTCAGGTACTCCGTGGCCTTATCCCGTGTCGTTGATCCTTCCACCAGCTGACTGTCACGCATGTAGTAGGGATCCACTACCGTGACGTACGGGGCAACATCTCTCTGGATCTTCATCGCCATATTGATCGCGTATAGGCGGACCAAGTTATAGTCCAGCCGTCTAGAGTGAAACAGGTTGAAGACGTCCTCGAACGCTATGAAGAACAGATCGGCGGGGGCTTCAGTAACGAAGTCCACGTTCTTTGGTACCTGGACCGTCAACACCGGGTAATTTGGATTCTTGTCTTTAAGAAGCAGGCCCTCCATCATCAAGATAGCTTCATGCAAAGAGAGCATGGGTCCTTTTGCGAGGCAGAGCAACTCCGGAGGCAGCAACGGTTTACCAGCTACATGAACTCGGGTCAAGCTATCCGCACGGGGTGATGTCATGTCTTCATGACCCCGGATAACCTTAGGAGCTGGCTGGCTCGTAGAGGTGCCTTGCCTACTTCTCTTCTTAGACTTCTTGATCTTCTCTGGGGATGGTGGGGGTGCAGTGAACCCCGCGCAAACCGTCCGTGTCAGTGTGCCAGGGCTGAAAATGTTACCCGTTTTGTCTGGAGCTTGATCGCCGGCTTCCGGAGGCGTGTTTTGAGAAAAACTCAGGCGCTGGCATGTAGTGCGACGACCAGGTTGATCACCGTGAGCGCGGAAGGGTGGTTCCTCATCCATAGCAGGCATGAACAAATCTTTGCTCGCGCCCGTGTTGATGAAGCCATCGACGTCGATATTTTCATCATCATCGTCGTTGCCATCAAGTTGAGGTGCAACGTCTTTGGCTTCGGACGGCTGTTGCGGTACAGACATTCCCAACAGTCTTTGGTGGCGGCTGGTGGTGGCAACGACCGGCGGTTCCTTCCGGGTGGTGGCGACTGCTGCTTGTGGCGCCGGTTCCTTCTCAACAGGTTTTCGTGGCGGCTTCGAGGGCCGAACGATCGGCTTCCGGGGTTTAGAGGTGGCGCCGGTGGAGCGGCGCCTTAACCCCCCAAGACGAATTTGGGTCTTCGGCCATTCCAGGACCCACTTGGGGCAATTTCCAAGGAGCATGTGTTTCTCGGCTCCCGGAGGTTGCATGGGGGGGTCGATGCCACTAAACTCAGGCAGTACCTCAGTCACCTTGACCCTCATCACGGCCTCGCTCATTCTATTGTTGTGCATATCACGGCACAATGGTTGTATGAGCATGCCCTCAGCAACTTCCTTCAACTCGCCGTCGGGTACCACCCTATGCAGGAGTATGCAAGGCGTGTCCTTTTGTGAACAAATGTTGGGCATCATCAGGTGGCAGTCATAAAAGGCAGAGTTATAGAAAATGACGCGGACTAAGTAATTAATTAGTTACCTTGTCGATGGCGTTGATCTCGGCTAATGTCGAGACAAGGGCGCCGGTGCCGGCGGCCGGCCTAACATTCTCCTCCGGCCGTTCGGGTGGTGGCGCCTCGGTATCTTTCGCGGGAGGGGGTGTCGGTGCGACAAAAGGGACCGACTGCTGCAGGGTGGCGTTGGGTGGGGTCACCAGGTCCGGCGACACGGCCCGGTTCATGGTTGAGTTGCTGCCGCTGAAGCTGGGCACGTGTATGGGCCCTTGTTGACCTCCCGCATTCCAAGCAGCTAACCCCTCAAACAACCCAGGGGGTATGAGCGTCCGGATCCTCTCGTCCACTAACTTGTCCACTGTACTGGAGTCCACTATTTGCTTCTCTAGTGACTCCACCTTCTTCCTTAGCTCCACAACCTCGGCGGTATTATCCCTCTTCATCTTCCTCCTCTCCTTTCTCTTCTCCGGGTCAGATGAGTAGTACTCTACGAACTTCATGCTCGTACCAAAGCCGGACACACGACCAGCTGACGTCGGCGGCTTCGACTTGTCCCTATCCTTGTAAGCGTTCGTCGCCCTGTTGAAAGTCGTGTCCCACGGCTCCGTCGACTCCTGGGACGACGGGCCATCCTTCAACTCATCCTCCTGCAGACAAAGGAAATTAAGGTGAACCCATGTAGAAATATATGACTTCGTTATCTAATTAGATCAACGCAATGGACTTTGAGATATCCGCGGAAATTAAATTCCTTACCAGTAATTTCTCGAATGTCCTCACATCGTCATCGTCGGTAACGAATTCCCCCGTCGCCTCGTTCAGATAGTAGCGGGACCGGACAAAGTTCCTCACTTGCTCGTCCGTGAATTTGTTCCACATGTTCTCTTTTCCCATTTTTGCAACAATGGCATCCTCCTTTTCCCAAACGGGCTGTTTTCCTCGGTAACCGCCGCTTCCCAAACGGTGGTTACCTATGTTCAGCTCCCGCATAGACTTACCCCACTCGGTCCATTTTCTAGCCTCCTCAGACTTTAAGGACTCCTTGAATATCTCGAACTCTTCTTTGTCGAGCGTCGGTTCTTTGGCACTTATCTCCTCCCAGCTTTGACCCTTATTGATCTTCTTCTTCACCCGAAATTTCCAGCTGCTCAAGGCGGTGCTCATCTTCGTGATGGCTAAACTGTCCACCTTTTTGTTCAACGGAAGCGGGAACGTGTATCGTTGGTGAAGCTTCGTGAGGAGGTGTTCGACCAAAGCCTCATTGCCCTTGCTTCTGAGGTCCTTCGTGTTGATCGACATGCTTTCCCGGACGATGCACCCTAGTTGCATGCTGTACCCTTTGGCAGGCTTTTCCGGCTCCACTGGTAGGCCACTGGGCGTGACCTTGGTGAACACGTGTGTGACGTTGTCGAGCGCTTGCGGTTTCCGATCCTTCCTTGCCTTCTTCCGCTTAGCGGTCGGGTTGCTATCGGTAGCAGCATCTGTGTGGTCGCCACCATCAGTGGTGCTGGTGTCATCCTCCTGACCGGCACTAGCAGCTCCATCTGTGGTTTCGGCGTCCTCCACCCGGTCCTCTTGCTCATTCTCGGCGGCCTCCACCTCCTCCTCCATCTGCTGGGACACCTCCCAGAACGACTTGTTGAAATCTCTAGCTTGATCTTCGACGCTCATGTGCTTAGAAGGGCCGCCTTCCGACATGTTTGCACTGCATTAAAAAGAGGCAAAAGGTTAGTACAACAAATATAAGAAAAAAATCGCTTAATTAAGTACTAAGATACCCCGGCCCATGCATTAGTCGCAATACCCCATATGTCCTATTTTTAGCAAAGTCATGCCAAAATTCACGAAAAATTTCGGCATGACCTTTGCTAAAAAAGGGACATATGGAGTACCCGAATTTGCCGGAACGGAAGTTAATCGACGTTCCGGCAAACTCAAGGGCCTCTCGGGGTACCTGCAGACATTTCACAAATCATATGTCCTATTTTTTAGCAAAGTCATGCCAAAATTCACGAAAAATTTCGGCATGACCTTTGCTAAAAAATGGACATATGGAGTACCCGAATTTGCCGGAACGGAAGTTAATCGACGTTCCGGCAAACTCAAGGGCCTCTCGGGGTACCTGCAGACATTTCATCCACAAACATTTGTGGCCGGCATCTCCGGCCGGCAACAACATCACATAACACAACCACATCTCCGGCCGGCATCTCCGGCCGGCAACAAACATACACATCTCACAAACATACACATCCACATCCACATCCACATCATGGCCGCCACTTCTCACCTGAAATCACGCGGAGGTTCTTCTAAATTTCCTACATACGGCAAAATAATGCATTAGTTAATTAAAAATGGTTCATACAGGGAAGAATGTATATATGTACTCATTGATTAGCATGGCTCATACAAGTAAACTAAAGCAAGTAATGCCTAAAACATAATGCATTCCATAATGCAATTTAAAAAACCAGTAATATTTTGCTTTCGATTTGGTGCTTTCACTAGATGATCAACTACACAAGAAGACTAACATATCACTAACAAAACTTGTACAAAAATGATGCACAATAATCACAATATGCAACACAAACTACAACAAGCCTAAATGAATTTTTTTAGCCAATTTTTTAATTTTTTTCATTGGGTCATTTCATCAAACACCTAAAGTGCAACCATGGTAGGAGAGGGAGGGGAGGGAGAGAGGGGCAGCACCTCGTCGAGGGTGGTGGTGGAGGTGCTCCTGGCCGAGCACGGCGGGGTGGCGGTGGAGGTGCTCGGCGGCGCCGATGCGCGGTGTCCGGGGCGTGGGGTCGAGCACGGCGGCGGGGTAGCGGACGCGCGCGGAGTTGCTCCGGCGGTGTCGAGTGCGGTGGGGCGCCGGTGTCGAGTGCGGTGGGGCGCGGGGTCGAGCGCGGCGGCGTCGCGGTGGTTGAGCACGGCGGCGTGTCGCGCGCGGATTTTAATTGGATTGGTTTTGGAAGAGTGAGGCCGGCGCGGGGGCAGGCCCACATGTAAGTGGTAGCCAGGGAATTCTGTGGCGCATCCCTAAGCGGATGCGCCACAGAATTTTTTTCTTTTAAAATAATATTGTGGTTAAATTTAAATAAATAACACAAACACATTTGTTATTATCTAAACAAAAATATTTTTAGTTATATTTAAAGAAAGAACATACACATATCTTAAAGAAAAGAATATACACATATTGTTAGTAGACCATTATTGTAAATACACACACATTTAAAAACAAGAATATATTTCTTTTGAAAAAATATTTTTGGTTAAATCTAAAGAAAAGAATGTACACATATTTTTTAGTAGACCATTATTTTAAATACACACACATTGTATTAAAAAAAATTACACACAATTTGCTTAAAAAGAAAAGAATTTACACACATTGTTAATTAGTAGAACATATATATTTTAAATATGGTGAGCTTTTTGTGGCGCATTTAAAAGAATGCGCCACAGAAAGTAACAATATCAGTGGCGCGTCCACAAACATGCGCCACAAAAATAACACCTAGTCAAATATTGGATGGGGCCCACCATATTTCTGTGGCGCATGGAGAAGGATGCGCCACAGAAAGACGTATTTCTGTGGCGCATCTAGGTCAATGCGCCACAAAAAGTTCACCATATTTTTGTGGAGGTGGGGCCCACAATGTTTCTGTGGCGCACTCTTGCGTATATGCGCCACAGTACTATGTGGCGCATTCTGCATGGTGCGCCACAGAAGTATTTTTGTGGCGCGTGGCCGAAATGGTGCGCCACAAAATGTCATTCCATAGAAAGGCACTTCCCTACTAGTGTGTAGCATTGGAACTGCTATGTAAAGTTTTTTACCGATGGTTCGAATCTCTCTCTTTCTGTTTTTCTTAATACATTAACGTTCAACATTACAATGAATCAAATCAAATAAATTTATTCCAGCAATAATATCTTATTTAATAGAAACTCTCTATAGAAACTTACCGTGGGATGGAAAATACACATAGGGGAAAAAAGATCCTAGGGTTGTTACTTGAGTGGGAAAATACGAATCAGTGGTCATTGGTCAATTTAGTTCGGGGAAAAGGTAAGGGGGAGAAAATTCTATTAACCTTTCCTTTTTTTTGTTAAGTTCAAGCCAGACGAGAGTAATATTCTATAACTAACAACTAATTTATTTTGATACCGACCCACTTCCTATCCGGGTCGGATGAAGCAATAAGAATTTGAACCTGACCTTTTAATATTTGGTTATGTTTCGTAGGCATCCTTGCACTGTAGCCTGGGCGGTAGAGCGGTAGACCTTCTGGAGCTCGATGCTGAGCTCCCCTTTTATGAGCGTCCGAGGTGGTCTTCAGTGCCTCTTCAATCTCCTTTATCCGGGAGAATAGGCGGGCTTGTTAACAAGTTGGCGCTTTAGGCGTATTTCCCGATGTCCCGATGAAGCACTCATATGACCTTAACCCCCGCGCGTCAGCCCACACACAACTTGAGATTGTCGGGTTATCGATGGGATGACCTGCACCGTAGTTTGGAGCCAGACTGGTTAGATAATAACCCGGTGAAGTAGTATGCCGATGGACATAGGACTGGACATGTAATCCGGATTTGATCTATAGATGACCCCAAGATAGCTACACCCATATGGGAGACCATGTACACATGGAACCTCGGATGGGTAGGCACTCCATGGTAGGCCTCGAGCTGCTACCTGATACTATTTTTAATTGCGTGTTGACGGGAAAGTATTTGATTATGAAAATTTGTATTCCCCGACAACGGCGTCATAAAATAATCTTGATGACCCACAAATTTAAGGCACCTCATGAGACTATCGTATTGAACAACATGGAAGAGAGAGAGTACCAACTAGCTACTGCTAAGAACCCGTACTCCATGGGGGAACTACTCACAAACCATCATGGAGGCGGCGTAGTCGATGGAGATGGCTCCGAACTTTGTGTAACTCTTCTACTTCTAGTAAAAATTCTGGTGTCCTTGCCCGATAATAAGGGGTCGATCCCCGTCACGGCAGGGTGCTGGAACAGGACCTTCTGACCCCCAAAACTAGGGTTTGATGGCGGCGGAGCTCTAGTGTGTTTCTCATAAAATTCTTCGGCGTACGGGAGTTTTAGGCCAGGGAGGTATTTGTGGGTGCAGCGGCGGCGTAAGGCGGTCGACGAGGTGGCCAGACAACCTCCCGGCACAGCCCCACCTCTGGCCATGCCGAGGTGGCGTATGGGGTCTGTGGGCCCCCCTGCAGGCAGTCTTCGGGCTCTGTCTTCGTTCCAGTGAAAAATAAATCTCTGTAAATTTCCGTCCAATTCCGAGAATATTTCCTGACTAGCTTTTCTGAAACAAAAAGACAACAGAAAACAGGAACTAGCACTGGGCATCTTGTTAATAGATAGTTCCATAAAATGCACCAAAATGATATAAAACTATAATAAAAAACATGTGGCATTGTTATAAAACAAGCATGGAACATCAAAGATTATAGATACGTTTGAGATGTATCACTACCGACAAGCTTCTCTGAAGATCTTCTCGATGGAGTTGAAGTAGTCGTTGCATGAAGTAGTCAGGATCGAAGGAGTATACCCTTCGGCGGCCGTAGTTCACCCTGAACCACAGCTGGAGGTCGCATCCGGACTGTAACCTCTTGACAAGCCTTCTCGCTCTCCATGGAGTGGAGGTCCTCGCCAACCTAGTCTGAGGTCGGTATCGTGAACGGAAACGTTTTAATAGATCCGATTTGTATGACGGCATATGCACTTCTCAGAAGAGTTGATGTACATTCGATCTATATGACGAGCACACTCCCTACCCGACGCGCCAACTAACGAAGGATTGTTACACGATCCGACGATAATCACAATCCCGACTTATCAGAAAAGTGTTTATTTGTTCGATAGGGGCTTGTGCCAACAGATAAGGGTCACGATAATGATGAAGTTCTCTCAGATTTTATTCATGGTGTGATTAAAAGACAGTACAAGACTATTACAGATGGGTCTCATCGGTTTTACAGATACACTTGACAAGAATAGATGGATCTAGGGTTTATGGATATAGAGACTACGAAGGGGGCTTCGACTTGGGCCATAATGTGTCTTCCTCTTGGCAGAATGGTCTTCGGAGATATATATATAGGCGTCAGTATTAGGAGTTTCCATGTCGCACGTCAGGTTGTGAGATGTCTTGCACGTAGCACGACAGGTTAGGTCAGTGGAGTTTCTAGATGCGGACATTATGAACGTGGATGTCACGAACATCATGGGCTGAAAGTAGTACATGTTTGTATGTTCGTATATCATAGGATTACAGTCAAGTCCCATCCGACAACATGTATAGGTAACATGAATCTATCATATCACATAAATGTAAGTCTATTTTGGTTTGTTGAATTCAAGTCTAAATCGTGAAGCATAACTTGAAAAACAAAAGCAACAAATTCGAAAAAAAAAAACCGTGTTAATGGGGGAAATATGTGCACGCGTTGACGCCGGTGGCTGATTCAAGGCTCATCGAGTGGTGGCCTGACGAGCGACTCCGCGTTCCTCGGCAGCACAGGAAGGGTTTTGACTCCCTTGTCCTGCTCACCGTGTGGACCTTGTGGAAGGAGCGCAATGCTTGAGTGTTTCAGTGTGTAGCCATGACGGCCAACACCATCTGCCGCATGATCACCGACGAAATCGAGCTTTGGAAATTGTCAGGCGCTGTTGGGCTGAGATCGCTTTGGGAGTAGTGCCTTAGCGAGCATGGGCGCTGTTTTTTTTGGTTCGTTGTGCTTGTGTACGCCCATACCACATAGCATGGCCTTGTAACCGCATCTCTGATGCCGGAAACGTTGTACTCAGGACTCTATCCTTTCTTTCTTCTAATGCAAATGACACGCAAAGCTTTTGCGTGTTCGCAAAAAGTTTAAAATAATTACATTTCATCATATGGTTTGATTTTTTAAGGTATAAGACAAATTTAAATCTAAAATTCTATGGGCAGGCAAATGTCTATTATATCCACCTGCTAATTAATTTTCCGATTTTTTACAATTTGTAGATGTGTCTGGGTGCTCCCGATATGATATGCTTTTTCTAAAAACACTCATGAATATTTTTATAATATTTATCAAGAAAAATAACATCTGATACAAAGAAGATACAACTCGACCCAACATGACCGATACAAAATAAGAATATACCGAAAACCACATCAACCGTTTTTTTTTCTTCGACTGTTCGACGATCGTTCGAACTTGAAACATGCATTTGATGTAGAGCCAAACCAATAAAGAGATCAAACATGACCAATGAAGAGACCAAACATGACCAATGAAGAGATCAAACATGTCGCACCGCAGACCAGCGAACAACTTTCCTCGAATGACACACCAATTGTTAAGATCCAAAGAAATTCAATGGATATGACAACACCTACCCCTCAGTGGTCCTTCGCCAATGCCAAAAACGTTGACGAGGTAGGGAAAGGCTAGAGAAAACTTACACCCTCGTCACCACCATCTCACTAATACCGCTAAAGAGAGCAGAACCAAAAACCAAACTCTAAATCTAGGGTTCTTACAAGAACGCCGGGCAAGTTCAAGGTATCCACCCCCTTCCCCTGCTCTCGGATTCAACCAATGTGAGCAGATAGAATCCACGGCCCACGAGACAAAAACAAGTCCCGCAAGTCAGTGCCGTTGCGTGCACAGAGTCATGAAAGCTACACCTCCAACCACCGTACAATAACAACTGACACATACAAGTACGTACGTTATGTACAAGATACAAATCGTATACATGCTGAATCACATCACCTGGAGAGACCGGCCGGACACGTTAAATTCCGTACTCACGCAGACAACTACGTGCCGGCTGAACTGCCGTGTGCGTCGCCAGGTGTCCCAGCATGATGACGCATACGTACGTATCCGGTATCCCCGTCAACATCGACATGTTCCCTCACATGCCACATCGACGTCGTACAGTACTACTACTATCTCTGCCGCAGAACAGGCCAAGAAACCAAACCCACCGCATCGAGCCGAGATCCCGTCGTGTTCACGCACCTGAAACGCCCCGATGCACCAGCGTCCACTGTGGCCGAATCGCAAAAAAAAAAAACAAAGGAAAACGTCCATTTTAAATTGTGAACTCATACGGCTTGGCCAGATTGAACCCTGAAGTTAAAATCTCTTTTTTTAGGTTTAAGTTAAAATCTCTGCCAATTTTTTTTGATTTTTCATACTTGTATTAAAACGATAAGGAAAACATTACAGGAACAGATACAAGCAGTAAAAAACGAAAAGGATACGAATCAAGGCGCTGCTGCCACACTCCTACACGAAGAACACCCAGGAAAACAGAAAATCAGAAAAGTCCTTCGTCTTCCTCACGACCGAAGAGCAGGCAGACCTCCTGTCGAAGCCGACGCATGCATAGTCGCACAACGGAGCAAGAAGAGCTCCTAGCCCAAAGGCGTTGACGAGCCGCAACATCCACCAGCTACAAGGAACTGGATCTGAAACCAAAGAGAGGATATCGGCCGGGGACGCACCCCAAGCATCTTCCGCACCGGATCTGGGCCCAACGGCAACCCACCTCCGAGGAAGTGGCCAGAACCCTCACCTGCAAACCATGCATCCCAGCAGCAGCAACCACCAACTCCACCCACCCGCTCCTCCCCTCGCCACCACGGCCGGCCGGAGACCACGGAACAGTAGAGCAGCAACACCACCTCACTAGCCCAGCGCCATCGCGGGAGGAGACGACAGCACAGCGAAGACAGGGCCGGAGGACCAGGACCCCAAAGCAGACAGCCGACGCCGTCGCCTCGTCAACCGCCTGCAGGGGACAGAGACTCGACAGAGCCGAAGACCTCCGAGTACCAAAACACGCCAGCCCCGCGACGACGCCCCAAAAGATGACGAAGCAGAGGAGAAGAGCCAGCATCACCACCCTCCACTCCGGCAACGCCTCCACCTCCAAAGCGCAGCCGGCTGGAACCCTAACTACTCTATCTACAGGGCACGGTCGAGATCCAGGGTTCCCCCACCCTCCTGCCGCCGGAGCGGCCGGCGGAGGGAGAGGGAACCCGCGGTTCGCCGGCGAGGACGGTGGAGAAGACGAGATTCGCATCTCTCTCTACTGTTCACGAGAGAGGGGAACGAGGGAAAGCGAAAGAGAGAGAGGGGCGTTTGTTTCTCTGCGCTTTTTGCTGCAGAAAGTTTCAAATCTCTGCCATTTGCACCCTGAAGTATTGTGTCCGGATCTAAATTGAACTCTAAACTTGTTTGCCACACCGGCAAGAAAAAGGCATCCCGGCCAGGAGTATAGACTACTTTCACGGACGGTGAGATCCACATGTCATATTCATCTGTTTCCCCAATTTATTTCTCGTACACGCACAACCGCCCTTCTCGATCTTCTCAGTTGCTAACCGGCAAGCTCCGCGCCTCTATGCCAATCCCATGAACGCCCACCCTCCGCATCTCCCTTCGGTCGGAGCCCGGACTGCCGCGCCCTGCCTCTAAGCTCGCATGTCGCCTCCTCCAAGTTCCCCCGCCTCTGAGGTCGCCCGTTGCCTCGGATCGCCGCGCGTCTTCCGCTCCCATGCCCCTGAGCCGCGCCGAGGGCGACGATGACCAAGAAACCGTACTCCTAGCCGTGCGCGGCAAAGGTGGGGACTACCTACGCGGGTAGCTAGGTTTGGGGATGCTCGGATTTGGACGGCAGGGACGACAGCTTAGGAATGACCCAGGGAAGGCAAGGAGCCGGAGGAGGAGAATTAGGACGGGGTGGTGCAAGAGATTGATGGAACGGCGACGTTAGACCCAATACAAAGAAAACGGAAGCGGGGACTTATGCTGACGACCTCCCGCTTCGATTCCTTCAGCATACACACTCAGGGAAGCTAGGCGGAGCTGTTGGACATGGCGGCAGGCTCGGCGAGGTCTACATCGATGGGGAGGAGCACGATGCCGACAGTGGCACGGTCTGAATCCCAATTATGTTCGCAACACACTGCGTATGGCAGGTGCTGGCCTAGGGGGGGGGGGGGGGGGGGGGGGGGGGAGAGGACAATCGTGGCGAGGTTGTTTTAACGAGATAAACTGGGGGTTAGTGGACGACACCAGATTTATCGAGGCGACAGACGGTGGCGCGAAAGGTCGTGGCGGGCGCTGAGGACAGCGGGGAAGAATGGGCCAACTTAGCCACCATGAGTAGCAATTTATACTTTTTATTTTTAGTTTAGAAAACAAGTTCAAGATTCAATTTAGACTGGGATTCAACATTTCAGGACGCAAACTATAGGAATTTCGAGTTCAGGGTTCCATCTATCCTAGTTGTACAAGTTTAAACCAAAGGTTTAAAATGGTTCTTTTTTTTCCAAAAATCAGCACCCCGTCGACCCAAGACCTGCCGCGACGCCGGAAACGGCCGAGACCGCAGCGCGCACGCAGGGACAAAGCCACACGCCACCACCCGATCAGGCGCCGCGCCGATCGGCCTCCGCCTCTCCGGCTCTCCCTGAAACGCGGGACGCGCCGCCCCGCGTGCCACCGCGCCACTTGGACCCCTCCCCTCGATCAACCAGCCGTGGCGCCCCACCTCTTGTCTTCATCTATCTCGCCCAGTCAAAGGCAGTCTGGCTGCCTGTCTCCTCTGCCGCCGCGGCCTCCTCCCTCCCGGGCCTCTCTCTCTGCCTCTGCTACTCCGCCCGCTCTCCCTTAATAACTAGCCGGCCTCCCCTCCCGCGCTGCCTCTGCCACGCCGAACCGGTCCACCGTCGAATCTGAGACGGGACGAGGGGGATGGGGGTGCCGCCGGTCTCGCCGGGGGCCAGCGCCGGGTACGAGTGCTCCTTCAAGATCCTGCTCATCGGGGACTCGGGCGTCGGCAAGAGCAGCCTCCTCGTCAGCTTCGTCGCCGCTGCCCACCTCGACGAAGACATCGCGCCCACCATCGGTACGTTCTCGTCCAGTCCGATCAACCATGGAAGCGGACAACCCGATCGCTGTCTCCTTCTACTTGCTAGGTTCACCGATCGTATTGCTGCCGCTTCAACTCCCCTGCTCAGTTAATACGACGACCAGTCAATGGGCCGATCCTCCTTCTGTTGTCTGCTTCCAATGGAAGCACATGACCCCTTTCCGTTGAATGTCCCAGCTGTTCTCTGCTTTTGATTCTGCTGAATTGCCACGACTTTCTCGTTGTCTCTTGGCCGCGCTTGCGCCTGGACGCTATTTTCCAATGCTACTACCCCCATATGTCCTTCACGGTTGGTCTCATTATGCAGCTCCTAAGTTGGTCCCCATCAACCCATATAATTCGAAGAAATGCTTAAATGATGAAGCTGTCTGGAAGATAGGAAAACCGGTACATGCTTGTGCAACAATACCTGATTGCGCACTAAGCAAATACTACCTTGTTTCCTGTCTCAGTCCACCGATTCAGAAAAGTCAATTGTACTATTCTAACTTGTACTCCGTACGTAATGGATGGCAATGGCCCCAACTCCCTGACGTAGATATATGTGACTCAATTAAAATGGAACAGAGGGAGTCAATTAAAATGGAACGGAGGGAGTACCATTTCCGTCCCGACACTATGTTGAAGACCTAAGTACACCTATATTCTCCACCTTTCCTGAGTAATTCAAGACCTGATTCGTACAATTCAAGAAAATTAATTACTACCACTCTAGTCTGCCTCTTAATAAACCTGAGGCGGCCTAGAGGTAAAGGAGTGTTGTCAATGCAGCTCTATACACCATCCGATTTCGCACCGTCCCATTTTTACATGCTCTTTTGTACTATACGTATACTTCACATGTCTTACAATTTTGTTTAACACTGATTGCTAGGAGTTGATTTTAAAATCAAGTTTCTTACTGTTGGTGGAAAGAAGCTGAAGCTGACTATATGGGATACTGGTGAGTTCACAATTGCCTCTCATTTTTTCAACCGCCAACCGGTTTAGTATGCTGTTTGGTACTAGCCTAGTAGGCACTAGCACAAATAAGTCCCAAGTCCAAGTAAGTTGTCATGTGTGATGTTCCCAGAACTTATCTTATGCAAGAATAAGTGGTGAAGTTTTCTCATCAACATGCAACGACGCTTTAACATGCCAACCTACAAGGAGCTAACGCTAAAAAAGTACTATGAGCCAAGAACAACATTAAACATGGAATATGACTAGAATTTGCTTCCTAGTTATTTTGACCTCACATCCTTCTCTACCATCATTTGTAAGATAAACTAGTTTCCTTTGCACATAATTTGTTGGGAGTTTTTCCCCCATGTAGCCACTGCCCTATCCTAACATCATCATAGCTGCCAGAGGTTCCAGCTCACAGATTTGTACCCCCACTTTGTGCTTTCTGCTTAA
The DNA here is from genome assembly GCA_947311845.1 of Poa pratensis. Taxonomy (NCBI): domain Eukaryota; kingdom Viridiplantae; phylum Streptophyta; class Magnoliopsida; order Poales; family Poaceae; genus Poa; species Poa pratensis. The sequence goes on along the minus strand of CAMZMU010000059.1, from coordinate 2,911,863 downwards.
ATTATTTGGGTACATCCCTCATGGTACCCCCTTGTTCCCCAATATCATTTCCATCACCGGATCCAATATTCCGAGTTTATACCCCACTCCAGTGCTCTGTCCTAAAGTAATTCAGTGTTTTACCATATTACCCACACTTCACTATGGCAGTACTTCTAGATGGTGTTTTTCTCTCTGTAAACAAGGTGAATTATGCCATGGTATATATAATATTTTTAATCTTCTGGACGTCATTTTCTGTTTTTCTGCAGCTGGCCAGGAAAGGTTTAGGACCATCACTAGTTCTTACTACAGAGGTGCTCAAGGAATTATTTTAGGTAATAATTATATTTTTGGTTTTTTTACTTCTTACTTATATTGTTATCCTAACCTCAAATTCCCTCACTTGGATGTCAGACATTCGAGATATGTCATAGAACTGTGTAGATTTATCTATTTAGTCAATCCCTGTATTCTCATCAGTAGGTCAGCTACTCAGTGCTGCAATATGTAAATAGTCCTTTTCTATAGCACAGATCTCTTGCATTTCTCTTCCCTCCGTGACCTCAATCAACAGTGTTACTTGCAATGCATGAAATTATCTGAAGTTAGTGACACAAGGATGTACCCTTTCACCAAACTATATACTACTCCTCCGATCGGAAATGGTTGGCATAGATTTGTCAAAATATGGATGTATCTATACACTAAAATATGTCTAGATACATCCGTATTTCGACAAATATGTGTCAATCATTTCCAATCGGAGGGAGTATTTTTCTTCACTTGTGGATGCTTCTTTCTGTATATATGCATGGACTTGTTAGCTGAGAGTATCTTATTTGCTCATGTTTTCAGCACAGTATAAATCGCATATCTAGTCGAACCTTTGATCTTAATTTAGAATGATTACGTACCTGCTTGAAAAATACTCCATGAAACCTTGTAGTGGTGATTAAGGTCCTTAAAAAAAAAACAGAGAGAGACAGAGCTTGCAGTGGTGAATTATTTTGAGAATGTATCCATATATGTTTCTTTGTATATTAGTGTTTCATACTCAGAACTTGATTAAGGTCTAATATCTCACTCATATAGTATATGATGTGACGAAGAGAGAGAGCTTCACAAATTTGGGTGATGTATGGACTACGGAGATAGATTTAAACTCAGCAAACAAAGACTGCATCAAAATGTGGTTGGAAACAAAGTTGACAAGGTATCATTTTTTGCAAACATAAATTGTTATTTTCCTGAATATATTGTGATCTCATTCTAAAATATGCACAAACTATTTACTAGTATTTACTCCTTTCAGCTATCTTTCTAATAATTCTGAAAATCACAAATTGGTCAGGTGGACATAGATGCAGTTCTTAGTTTTGATGGTTATGGTCCCTCTTGCAGGATGATGAGAGAACAGTCACAAGAGAAGAGGGTCTTGCCTTCGCACAAGAATCCGGATGTCTGTTTCGTGAAAGCAGTGCAAAAACACGAGAAAATGTTGAGAGTTGTTTTGAAGAACTCGTGCTAAAGGTAAAGACTTGAGATACTGTGCCCCCACAACCTTAGATTTTTAAATCTTCTATGCAATTAAGAAGATGCAAAACAGGGGAACACAACTGAATTAAGTTGCATTTCCAGTTTCCTTTAATTTTCTGCTAGTAGGCATGCCTCTAGAAGTATGCATCATAAACAGACACTTAAAATTATCGCCGTCATGCAGATCCTTGAGGTTCCAAGTCTCTTGGAGGAAGGTTCGTCGTCGGTTGTGAAGAGGAACATTCTGAAACAGCAGCAGGAAAGTCATGCAAAGTACGGTGGTAAATGCTGTCAATAGATCCGTGACCATGATTGAGCTTGTTATCCATGGCCATCGCATCGCCAGGCAAGTTCGTGATACCCAAACTGTAGCTGTTGTTACGTTTCTCGCGGTACATGAGTCATGTCTAAACAATCTGTGAGTAGAGAAGGTGGGAAAATAGGGGAATGAAGTTTGTAAAGCTGTGGAGAGATTGAAAATGGTTTGTACAGGGATGCCATGTTCATTCTGGTTGTATCTATTCTTTTTGCTCTCTCTCTGGTTGTACAATTTTAGCAGTCGCACAGCTGTGGCGATTTTTTTTGTTTGTTTCGAAACAAGGCAGAAATTTTGCCTTTTGTATTGGTACAGTAGGACGAAACATAGGGCCTATGCCTGAACCAAAAAAGACCCAGAAGCAACACATTAAGGTACAATTTGCCCAGGATGTACGTGTTCCGTTCTTCCAGATTTCCCAGCACATAGATGAGCGGACACTCCTGGATGACGTGATAAGCTTTTCAAGGGTTCCGCCACAAACAATGAAGAACCAGTCATGTCATTGCGATAAACGTAATTTCAGCGTGCAGCTAAGTGACAAAGAGATCTATTCTTATTTTTTTCTGTTGGATTTTCCTGCCAGGACAACAATAGTTTGCCGAGTGCCAGATTTCAAATCGTAGGAGCATTTTATTATTAACTGAAAAAAAAACACCGGTAAAACATCATTCATCGGCATAACCTTTCAGTAACAACAAAAGTGGTCTTGAAACAAGTTTTTTCTCTTAGTAACGGTGAATGAGATCGCCGAATGCCCCTGGATTCTTCGAGTAGTGATCAATCTCAGCCTGGAAAAAAAAGTGACAGAAAAGTTAGGAATGCATGCCCCTCTTTCATGCATTAGGAAATGGTACTCATGAGTGAGTTCTTTGTAATTACCAATCTAAATTATAGCTTTCTTTTTGTCAAAAGAAAGCAATGTGATAGTTTTCATTGTATTTCCGATAATTCTCTAGAGTTTACAATGTGAAGGACAGGACTTAAGCACTAACCTTTCGTACAGCTATAATGGCTGTGATAAGCTTATCACCGATTAGTTCATGCAAAGTTTTGTCTGCAGCAAGTGATTCAACAGATTCCAGTAAGTCCTGTGGTAGCCTTTTGAGTTTGGAAGCATAATCTGCAGGATTTGATTCTGCAAGAGACATAGGAGACATTATGACATCACACTCCTTGAGGAAAGCTAGTCAATTGAAAAGAATACAGTTCCAGACATATTAAAAAAAATCTAATTCCAGACATATAATGTAGTGTAAATTTTCTATCATGGTGTATGTGTTCTTGTATGGATCACATAACATGCTGAATATGTTTCTAGGAGCATTTTCAGACAACGTAGTAGCAGGCTAAATATCAGTAATGCTCCGAGAGAGACAATAATAAGGTAAGTAATTTAAGAAAATCATACCAATTGGTTCAGGCAACTTAAGGCCTCTCCTGAGCCCATCAATCCCAGCAGCAACAATAGCAGCAAGTCCCAAGTGCGGATTTGCGCACCCATCAAACGATTTAATTTCAAAGTTACTGACCATATCGAGAGGCACACCAGGTGGGCACGCGGTTCTCAATGGAGCCTCCCGATTTTCTTTCCCCCAGCATAAATAGGCTCCACTCCATGTATTTGGCTGAATCCGATCGTAGCTACATACAGAGAAGCCAATGATCATTAAAATTGATGCTTCAGTGTTCGACATTTGTGTTTAAATCTTAAGTATGCAGATGCATTGACATCCATCAAGAAGCTTATGCAAGCAACAAATACCAAATTTAGCCACAATAATATTATCGAATTAAGATCCATTCTTACTTTGCTGGAAGATATTACCTGTTAGGGTGAGGAGCCGTAAATGCCAAGATTGATGGAAGATGATGATATACTCCAGCAAGGAACTGTTCTCCAACATTTGACATCCCATAGTAATTGTATTCATTTGATCCCATAAAAACATTCTGATCATCCTTCCATAAACTCAGATGCACATGGGAACCAGATCCAATATCATTCAGGTCAGGTCTGTGTCCAGCAGAACAAAGCATCAGGTACCAGAAAGGCAAGTTTATATTAATAAAAAAAGGCAAGTTTCACATGATTGACGATTTTTGTTTTCGAACCACACATGGTGGTTCAGTATTGCTAAAAACCCAATATTTACATATCGTGACAGAGTAAAACATTGGGGTAGCAGTAGGATCGTTTAATCAGCTGTAGCTCGTTTCGATCATGTTGATCCTTTAAATATTTTTTTTACAAGACATTAATGTTTTCTGGCAACACTGCTTAGTGGTCATTTACGATTTACTGATAACGCAAAACAGTATACACAACAGTATTCATACTTAACAACGTGCTACTGACAAAAGAACAGAAGTGTAGACAGATATGATGTTTGATGTGCTAAGAGAATGAGCTAACGTTCCCTTTACAGTTGCTTCACATATGACCACAAAGTGTTGAAGAAAGTTGTTGGTCTCCACTCTCCAAGAAGATGACTTGTATGCAGATAATAGAAAATTGAAACGAGCTGGAAGTTGAATATGATATGTTGATCCATTAACTTACTTTGGAAGAAACGTTGCTATCAACCCGTGCTTTCGAGCAACTGATTTAATAATCTCGCGAGCATATATCAGATTATCAGCTGCAAGAGTGCACATCACATACTTCAAGGCTACCTCAAACTGCCCCTTTCCAGCTTCAGCATGCAGCTTTTATTTATTTTATTTTTGGAGAAAGAAGTAGAGGTAAACATAGAAAAACAATTAATCAATGAATCATGACATATAATCAAAAGAAAAAGAATTTGATATCAAACGTCACAAGTCTTGACATATTTTTGGCAGTAAGATCACTACGTACCTGCTCAACCACAATGGCTGCCTCTTTAAGAGAAGAATATACTTCTTGCAGTATAGATGAGGCACCATCAAAAGATGAAGTTGAGCAGTAACTGCTATTATCATATGGAACCCAACGCTCATGTCCGTCACTGCAGATTTTTTTTAAAAAAATTGGTCACATAAAGAACACACAGCCTTTAACATGCTATATTGTTACTCAGAGTCGGGGTCCTCAGGAAAAGGTACCTTACTAATTTTCTGCGGAGATAAAATTCATTCTCAAAACCTGCCTTCATTGTCTAGAAGGAACAAACAACAGATCATGAATACAAAAATAAATGCACCTAAAGAACTGAAAACACGAAAAAATGGTATTCGCAAAGTTATGTGGCAAAAATATGGGTTTATTCTTACCACATTGAATTCATCCAGCAGAACTTTTGTGACTTTTCTTAAAGCATATCGAGGACAGTATTCCCAGGCTTCTCCTGGCCTTATTTGCATGTCAGCCATCACCATTTCCTCACGTCTTGACCTTGCAAAAGGAATGAACAACCATTAGTTTAATGGTGCCTTAATAAGTTCACAGAATCGATTGTCCACAAACGAAAAAGTATTCAAACAAACTAGTAGTGTGATCACAACATTTCTTTAACTCCTAAGGGTGTCAGAAATCAGATATCCATTTAATAATACAACAGTAATTAATAGTTACTAATAGAATCACCATGGTATCTTTTATTGAATATACACAACAAATAGAGATAATATAAATATGACTTGTGTGTGGGTGGATGTGCGTGAGAGAAATAAGACTCCAAGACCAAAGCGAAAATAATGAAGATAAGCGGAGACGTAAGCGATAGCCCAATAGAAAGAAGTACTGAAAAGACATTAAATAAATCCAGTTTACCATGGGAGTCTCAAAATTGTTGACATATCCGGCATAAGCCTTATCTCGCCTACACCAGTAAGGTTTGTCCCATCAGCTGGGCCATCACAAAAGGAAGTCATTCCCATTGATGCAAAAGTCAGGCCAACACCCTTATTCTTTGCAATCTCATAAAATCTTCCAGCCGGCACAACCTGAAAGTGAAGTTCTATTTCTCAAGATTTGTTATGATATTAGCAATTCTAAGATTGATGGCATTCTAAGGTAGGGTAAGCTGATTGTCTGCACAAAGTCACAAGCGAGCACATGCTGCACCGTGCAATTATTGCGTAGTTTCATAAGTACTACACTGACCGTCTGTTGGAATGGAACGACTTGCAGGCAATCTTCGAATGTTCATGCTAACCATTGGGTTTATATATGTTGTGGACTTAGATCCACAACGGGATAACTACCGTGCAGAAGATAGCCAGACGGCATGGCTGCGAGGGATTGGGCAGACATAGGTTGAGAAGAGAGAATTCCGAGGGAGAGATCAGATTGATTGTTCTTGCTTGTCTCAACCCTAGATACATGACATCCTTATATAGTGGATGCGTAGACCCTTGACCTCTCCTAATACAATTGGACTCATTAGACCTTTCCTTATACAAGTGGATTCTTTCCTAATCCTATACTTTCCTAATGGACTCTTGCAATACTTCTCTTTCATGGATTCCTCCCACGCTGCTACTCCTGCCTTGATACAGTGGACCCATTTTCCACAACAATATAGTAATTTGTAATTTAAGAAAATTGCTAGCAAATAACTTTTGGTCCATAAAAGAACGTGAAATGATCAGCGATAAAATACTATATTATATCATGTTAACAATGCAGCATGTGCTTGGAAAGACGTGCTTACACGGCATCTATGTTGACCTGAAGCATCATTCCAGACAATCCGAACAAAGAGCACATCTTGCTCAACAGAAGATGTCGATATCCTACTGTCAGTTATCGTATTTTCTGATGGATTGACCCGTTGGCACCATTCAACTTGTACAGATTCAATGCATTTCTTCTAAAGATATCCTCAACTGCATCGATAGCTTCCTGAATGCTAAGATCGCCATCTTCACATGCAGCTGATAGGACATGGTAAACAACATCACGTGCCCTTCTTGCACCTGTAAATCAGCACAAGGTATAAATTATCACATAAAATCAATAACTACATGCACACTATGGAAGCTCTCTGTGCTTTGGGCAACTTTCCTTGTACGCAGTACAAATTTCAATGAGTATATATATATATGTACCAGAAGGACCAAAACTTCATATTCTTTTCTATCTATTATTGATCCAAATGTTTGATTTGATTACTGAAAGATATCAAACGTTCATACTGACGTAGAATGATCTTTGATCATCTTATAAAATATTTAAAACAGAGGATTGTACCTAGATAGTATGTCTCTGGAAAAGCATATCCATCTGTACTAAACATGACCTGCAAATGATTAACAAATAAAATATCATTCACATCGTATCTCCAGAAGTGATACGAAAATGAGAAAGAACATACATAAGTGATGAAGTGACCTGTCTCAAGATATTTGCAAAGCAAATGAAAATGGAATTATATTACAAAAGGAAACTTAAGAGTAATTATTACACACACGACTAACACAAGTAAACTTAGATGCATTGTAAGAGAAAAGTAGGAAAGAGAGGTCTCAAACCTGATTACCATCTTAAAAAAAATCGAAAGTAACCTACTAAGTATTGTTTGGCACCAAAGGGAGTACTATAGTTGTGGGAGAACAATAATTAGTTCACTTTTTCTGCACCTTCGAACACGAAGCAAAATGTGTTTCCCGAAGAACGAATTAAAATCTTCAGCTAATACAGAAATAATTATTCAGAAGACGGACATGGTACCTTCTTTATGGGAGCTAGCTCCAGAAGCTCTTTAAGTGATGATGTCATTCCTTGAACACTAAGTTTTGGGATTGCCAAACCAAAATCAAGATAGACCTGTTTGTGATTTTTTATGATGGTTAACATAAATTAAACAGAATGGAAAAATAATTGTATAAAGACGAGGCTCCAACCTGGGAGTAAACTGATGCAAGATAGGATGCTTCCTTAGAAAATGGATATGAAGCATGTAAAAGAACTAGTTGGCACTTAGCGAATCTTTCATCCTCAAGAACAGCACGCAGATGCAGAGGGTTGCATTTTCGCAAGTCTAGGTCTTTATCTCCAAAGCTGAAATTGTGTAGAAGATATCTTGAAATGGCCAAAACAGAAAAATGCTTTCACAAAATCTAAAATGCAGTCATTACCCTGTGTGAATCTGCATTGGTAAGTGAAACAGCACAGCCATTTCAAGACTGCAAGTAAATAGATAGTCAATCAGGCTCTTATTTGTAATCCGGAAAGGTCTTTGACCTGAAAAGTATGGAGTATAAGCATAAATTTGATCTTATAATCACAGATGGCGACAGGGTTTGTCTGTTTTAGAAATTCTCTCTCCCAACAGAAGAAATAGGTTTACCTGCTAGCTCCTTACGAAGACCATCCTCTGCGTCGGTCTTATTAACACATGGATCAATATCCAAGCCACTTCTGTACGCGGCTATGCTTTTCAACCCAACAATTTTATTGGCAACTGTAATAAATTAGTTAAGGATACCATGCAGATAAATAAAACAAAATTCGTCCAATATGTCAACAGAAACTCTCGAGGATATGATTTGAACTTAGACAGAAAAGTTTCAGTGAACGAGTCCAACGTCCAGCTTGATCCACTGAATGATTCCTGAAAGTAGTAATTAGTTTCGTCAAGATTTAACTATGAAATTTTACTGGACAATATTCAAATAATTTAACAGAGACATTTTTTTTTTGGAGAAAACACAAAAAACGTCTCCGTGCATTGATAGGACGAAAATAGCCCTAGCCTTAGAAAAGGTGAACCCACAGAATGCCACATGCTGACATGCCCCTAACTAATGGGGCAGAAGAGCACACAACACCAAAGTGCGGGACTCATACCAAGCCCTAGCCTCCGACATTATCCTATAGACTAGGCATTGCACTACCAGGCGGTTGCTGTCGAAGACACATGCATTGTGTGTCTTCCAGATCAGTCAGGCAGCTAGGAGGATAAGCGTGGACACTGCTTTCTGCTGTGTCTGAACCAACGATCGCAGAGTTAGGTGCCCCCACTCGATGAAATCGTCGCTGAGCTAATAGAGGCACTGAAAATACCTTGACATGCTACTATTGTAGTGAATGTTGATATTAAACCACAGTTGTTAATCTGTTATTATTTGAGGCTCCAAATATCATGTAGATGAATCATTACGTTGATAATCTAGACAAAATTAACCTTCTGAAAGAAAATGTGGATAACTACTTTGTGCATAAGAGATTTGCAAATATCATTTACTCCCTCCGTTCGGAAAAGGATGTCACAAAAATGGTCTATCTATAGTTCATTTTTGTGACATCCTTTTTCGAACGGAGGGAGTACCATTTATTAGAATCTAGTTAACAATACAGGAAAGTAGACTCACATCATTGATGATTGTTTCTGCCAGCCATTCGATTCTCAGAACTCTGCCAACCGTGGGAACAAAATCCTTGTGGGACTCCAGTTCAAGCATTCCATCAAATTGCATGCCATCATCCATGAGGATCGTGGATATATTGGCAGCTTGGAAGCATTTTGAACCGATAGACGACAACCCCTGGGACCTCCTGAACTCCTCCACCTTCTCAAGCGAGGCTTCACAGTTGTACAACTCAGCAATGTCCTTCAGGCTTCTCTGCATTCAGTGACATTGCAAGGATGTCATGAGATGCTGAAAATCTATCCTTAGATACCATGCAATAACTACGGAATAAGCAAGTGGAACAACATTCCCATTTTTAGACAGAAGAACGACATTAATTCTCATTGCAAGAAACGAAGACTGTTAGAGCGTTTGGAATCACAGAAAGTTATAGTGCCTCACAGACAGACAGAGCACTGACCAAACAAAAGTGGCCCACATCACATGACGGCATGAACATATAGCAGTAAGATCAGAACGAAGAACCATGCCAATTAACCGCAGCACCTCGCATGGGCCTAGCAGCGCACCATCCATGGAAAGGAATGGACCTCACTGCAGGGCAAAAGAGACAGGACAAAAGGTCTACTGCTCGGCACCCCCACCGCACAACGGTAATTGGCATTTGGCAAAGCAGGCGTAAAGCTGGCGACCTCTCCCATGATGCCACCAGTTAGAGAAAAAGACGAGAGGACGTACTCATCCGCATATTCTGCTGATACGGTGATACCCGCCAGTCAGTAATAACAACAAACGGATAGAACATGGTGTCATGGACAACAGATGTGCACTGTGCCCTCCAAAACCACCAGCTGTGGTTGCACTTCTGAATTACTCCATCCGAGTAGTACACGGGAGGAACGGAATCATAACAACTCCTGGATTTTTTTCAATCACAAAAGCTATGTAATTCATTCATCTAAGCAAATAAAATTTGAGCACGTATGGCTTCATCAGACAAGAATAGCCCAACTCCATGGCCGACATAATCCAGCACGCGCTACAGTCTGCACTCTGCAGTCGTAACAGACAGGAGCAGCCAGATGGTGCGATGCGGCGGAGCAGAATGCATGCAAAGCCACTCACGCGAGCGGCACGGTCAAGGCCGCCCGCGCCGGGGCCGGGGAGCGGATAAGCAGAGCGAAGCAAGCAGGCTTGCGGAGTCGCGGTGGTCGTACCTTGAAGGAGAGGGAGTGGGGCGCGAAGTCGAGCGCGTCGCCTTCGGCCTCAGAGAAGCAGCGGAGGAAGGGGAAGGAGGAGACCGCGGCGACGAGGTTGTGCGCGTGCGCGTCCACCGCCGGCGTCTCCTCCGCCGCGCGCCGCAACTCCGCGTACTTGACCTCCATGCTTGCTCGGTCGATCTCGTTTGACCGTGAGAACCCCTGTGGTTCTTCCGGGGATGTGGAGTGGAACTCGGGTGGCGAGGCGGGGGGAGTTTAATATGAAGGAAGCAGTGGACGCTGCACGCACGCCTCGCGCTCGCGCGGCACAACCACTCTGCTCTACTCTACCAGTCAGTCCTGCTGCTGCTGCTCGGCGGCTAGTGACGAGTGCGGTAGATATATGTGGCGACGAAACGGGAGCCTGGCTGTCCTGTGGGGCTCACCTGTCTGCCAGTGTGGTGTTCGATTAGCTGGGGGGTTTTGGTGGACCGTGGACGCATCTTCTGGTCAAACATTGCCACATGTAAAAAGATGGAGAGTGCGCCTATCACAAACCTGTGCGGACGGTCCGTTCTTATCCGAGCGGACAGGGGCACGACCCAACGGGCCAACCCAAACAGCCGAGCATCCGCATACTTATCCGTTTCGCCTAAACCGCGAAACAGACACTGTCCATGTTCGACATGTGTCCTCTTTTGTCCTCCCCGGGCCCGGTCGTCAGCCACACATTCATCTCTCCTCCCATTCCCCCAAACCCTCGACCCCTTCCGGCGCCGCCCCTAGCCGCCACCGATGGAGGCCGATGCCACGTGGAGCCACCGCAGAAGGACGCCGCCGGCCTATCCAAGCCAAAGAAGGAGCGGCTCCCCGAGTCCGACAAGAGACAAGCTCGAAGCGAAAAGGAGAGGCAGAGAGCGGCCGTTGCCAAGGCTGCCCGCGTTCAGGCGGCCGAGGCGGAACGCATCGCCACTGTCCAGGCCCGCGCCAACGCGGACGTCATCGCGCACGAGGTCGCCGCCCGAGCTGTACTTATGCTCAAGGGAGAGATCCTCAAGGCGGTACTTGGGGGCGGCACGCTCATCTCGCCCTCGGCGGCGAGCTCGGTGTCGTCCGTCGTGGGAGGCAAACCGCCAAGGTCCGCCTCGCCTGCCCTCTCCTCAGTGTCGCCGTGCGCGTACCCGCCCGCGGCCGCATCGTCCCGTCTCGGCTCACCTCGCCGGAGATATCTTCCATGTAGGCCATCGCCCTTGACCTCAATGTCACCCCTATGATTCACATTGAAGCATTATTGGCCATTGATTGCGTGGATCACACGTTTGTTGGGAGACCCCAAGAGGAAGGTATGATGCAGTGTAGCAGCAGTTTTCCCTCAGTATGAAACCAAGGTTTAATCGAACCAGTAGGAACAAGAAATCACTTCTGAAGGTTGTCAGTGGCGCGCTGACGTGGAACCTGCACACAACACAATCAAACTATTTTGCCCCAACGAAACAGTGAGGTTGTCGATCTCACCGGCTTGCTAAAAACAAATGATTAAACGTATGGTGTGGAAAACAGTAGTAAATTGCAGAGAATGAAAATGAACAATGTTTGCAGTTGGTTGTATTATAAGTGTAAAAGAATGGACCGGGGTCCACAGTTCACTAGTGGTGTCTCTCCATAAAAGATAACTAACATGCTGGGTAAATAAATTACAGCTGGGCAATTGACAAAATATTGAGCGCATGACAATGCATATATATGACATGATGATTACTATGATATTCATGTGGGCATTACGACAAAATACATAGACCGTTATCCGACAGCGTCTATGACTAATAATCCACCGCCAGGTTGTCATACCGAGTTCCCCGTTGGTATTAAGTTGCAAGCAACGGATAATCGCATTAAGTAATGTGCGTAATGTAAACAAATGCATTAGACCTAACGGCACACCCTTAAGCTAAGCATCGGTTATTTTATCCCTAGTGGCAACAGCACATCCACAATCTTAGAAGTTGTTGTCACTCTCCCAGATTACCGGAGGCATGAACCCACTATCTAGCATAAATACTCACTCTTGAAGTTACAAGCATCTACTTGGCCAAAACATCTACTAGTAATGAAAAGCATGCAGGATCATAAATAACATATAAGATAGATTGATAATCAACTTGACATAGTATTCAATATTCATCAGATCCCGGCAAATACAACATGTAGCATTGCAATAAGATGATCTTGATCATGATAGGCAGCTCACAAGATCTAAACATGATAACACAAAGTGGAGAGACAACCATCTAGCTACTGCCATGGACCCGTAGTCCAAAGATGAATTACTCACGCATCACTCCGAAGGCAGGCATGGTGATGTAGAGCCCTCCGGTGATGATTTCCCTCTCAGCCAGAGTGCTGGGAAGAGCTTCTGAACCCACCCGAGCTAGGGTTGACGGCGGCGGCGTCTCTGAAACTTTTCGTGGATAATGGCTCGGGTATTTAGGGTTTTCGCGTCGTGAGGAATAAATAGACGAAAGAGCGGCGGCTGCAGAGCCACGAGGGCCCCACACCACCCCACGGTGCGGCAGGGGGGCCCCGCGTGGCCCCATGGTATGGGTGCCACGTGGCTCCCCTCCGTCTCTTCTCTGGACTCCGTATTTGTGTTGGAAAATAGGAGGTTCTGTCCAAGTTTCGTCCAATTCCGAGAATATTTCCAGACTAGCTTTTCTGGAATACAAAAACTGCAGAAAACAGGAACTGACACTGTGGCATCTTGTTAATAGGTTAGTCCTAGAAAATGCATAAAAATGCTATGAAGTGTATATAAAACATGTAACAATTGGTATAATATCAACGTGGAACATCAGAAATTATAGATACATTTGAGACGTATCAGCCATTTATCAAAAGATGCCCAAAGTGGACCGAACTCTATGATTCATTAAGGAAGGGGGGCAATGCATCCAAGAAGCGCCCAAACGTTGCCGAAGATGAAGGTGAAGAGGGCGACCCTAGCTCGTTGGCCCGTGTCGTGAGGCCGAGGGGACACAAGACCTGAAGCAAGATTTGAAGCGACATGCTTCGGCTCTTGCATTGGAGGAGACGTTGAAAGGGTTGATCGTCGGCAAGTACGAAAAGAGATGAGGGCAAACACCGAGACAAAGAAAAGGCATTGACCAACTTCCTTGAGATGGCCAAGGTAAAATTAGAGATTGATGAGGCCAATGCACAAACAAGGGCCAATGAGGTGGAGCTCACGACGAAGGCCGAGGAGAACCGCATCAAGGATGAGGAGAACTGGGTGAAGCTCGCGTTGATGACCGAGGAGAACCGCATCAAGGTCGAGGACAACTGGGAGAAGATCGCGTTGATGACCGAGGAGAACCGCATCAAGGCCGAGGACAACCTGGTGAAGCTCATGTTGATGACCGAGGAGAACTGCATCATGATGGTGAACATCATGAACCCGGAGCAACATGTTTGGCTCATCAAGAAGCAGAAAATGATCCGTGAACAAGATGCATGATCATCTCGGTCTTTACTTTATTTTATCTCATTTGGACTATATGTCATTTGCACTATGTCTCGTGTGAACTGTCTCATTTGAACTATGTGATGTTCTAGTGTTAATTTATTTACTATTATTTTCATTTATTCTTTTTGTCAAATTATTTCAAGTTTCAATACATTGGAAATAAGAAAAAAAAGGAAAACCCGAACCTGAAAAAAATAGGGTGGGTCGTTGGGTTTGCCCCCCACCCCAAAGGGACAAGAGGCAGACCCATGCCTCATCGTGTCCGTGGACCGCCCCAAACGGACCAAAACAGACACATTTGGTGTCCGGTTTTGGGGTGGCCTGTTAGAGATGGGCATAGGGCATGTTTGGTAGCCCGGTTGCACCCCATCCACTTTTTGGTTGTTTGGTAGCCCGGTTTACTAACCTGGGTCATGCCCTACTCATATGGAAAAGGACCCTCAGCCCTGCCGGGTTGTGAACTCCTAGCAGTGACACCATTGACCTGATCTCCTCGCCGCCGTCGAACTCGTCTCCCTCCTCCAACTTGTCTCCCACGCCGGCCAAAGTCGACCTCGTCTCCTGGCCGCCAAGGACGACCAGCCCGCGCCGCCGCCTTGCGCCTCCTCGCGCTGCCAAGGAAGACCGGCCCGCGTCGCCGCCTGGTGTCTTCTCGCGCCGCCAAGGAAGAACGGCCAGCGCCGATGTAGGACCCGATTGCTTTTTTTATTTCTGTTCAGGGTCCTTTGTGTAAGAATTTGGATCTATCTATAATTTTAATTTTTGGACTATAATGTCGACATGCCCCAGTACATACAATCTACCAAACAACATCTCATTCCATCATGTCTCAACACATACAACCTATCCAGGGGCGGAGCCAGCTCCCGGCGACCCTGGGCAGCTGCCCGGGCTCGTCCGGCGACTCTCCATTAAGGATTAGTATAAATATAGAGCTTAGCTATAATGTTTATTGGGCAAACGTTGCCCATCGTCCTCCTTTATAGACTTTGCCTAGGCTCCCTGATTATTTTGGCTCCGCCACTGAACCTATCAAACACACAACAAAATCTCAGTCCAGCCTAGCTAGCCAAGGTTAGCATAGCTCAGTTGGAAAACTCATACTATCAGGGTGATACAACCTACCAAATACACTTTGTCCGGAGTTTGATGGTTGATGGAAGACGGCCCGGCGGCTGCTCGGGAAACCGACGTGCATGATTTCTGCCGGCCGTTGCACCATTGCGTGCGAGGATCGGCCCGAGGGAAGACGACTTCGCATGGACGGCGCTCCAAACCCAATTACTCCACGCTACTGGACCGCCCGGCTTGTTCGAGCGTCACGGTCGCACGAGATACGGAGACAGTACTTGATTGTGTTACCTTCTCGGCCGGGCTGAGCCAGCTCACTGAAACTGGCGGTAGCAAATTATATTGCCGATTAATTAAGCTAAGCATGCATGTGCTGGACAATTAGGTGATTTCACGATTAATCATGATGAAAATAACTATTACTCTCTCCGTTCTAAATTAGATGACTTCCATTTGACCACATGTGCATGTATCTAGACATGTTACAAGTATAGATACACCCACTTTTAGACAAATGAAAGTAATCTAATTTGGAACGGAGGGAGTATATCATATGAAACTTAAACATATTAGATGCATTACACATCATGAACCGTAGCAGTGCACATGGAACATGCTTACATATTAGATGCATTAATCATGTGCTGGTTGTATATGAAGTAGTTGTTGGTGCAACGATAACATTGTTGATGAAAATGTTGGCTCAAACTGGTCCGAATAGACGACGTTGAAAACGGCGATACGTGTAGCACCGATCGACTTGGACGGTAGATGACTCGTGATGAAAAACGTGAGTAGTCGTGGTCAAAAGAGCGAGAGATTTTGGAGACCTGCTATCCTGTTTGCCAGTACACGTCGACGCTCGGGATGGAATAGACTACAATGGTGACACAAAGTGAGAGGAGACAAAAGTCGTAGCTTGGTTTGGTGTGTCTTTGGTGGTGGACGACGGATCGTATTTTTTTTTACGTGGTTCTGCTCTCTCAAAACTGCAGTTACTCCAATAATAATATGCAGAACCACGTCAAGAAAATAATTTCCTGCAGAATGAAAGCAATCCATTCTTTGGGTTGTACACTGTCTAGCAATAATGCATGACATTACTACTACCTATGCTTGTAAATATAAAACGTTTCTGGAGTTCAATTAAGCTCTCAAAACGTTTTATATTTACCAAAGAAGGGAGTAGTTTACTATTATAAGATGTTTGTATATTTTCAATATGGCCTACATATGTACTGAGAGTGGACATACATATTAAAACTTTCGAATCCCATTTATCTTGACTCGTGTTAGTGTGTTGGTTCGTTTATTTCTGTATCTAGTCGACATTAAAATATCGAAACATTTTATCATTTGGAACCGCGGGAGTAGCTAGCTAAGTGCATGCTCCTTTCTCTAGCCGGTGGAGCGCCGCCGGGACATAGATTCAGGTTGTGCCCGTTTGAAAACAGTTGCATGGGACTTGCTACACCGATACGGCTGGCAGCTTAATTTTAGACTATATCATATTAAGGCATAGGCTTTCCATGTGAGTAGTTTTGTTGTTTCACTGGTTGATTCATGTCTCAGGATCCTTGAGTTGTAATAATTGTTGCACTGAACTCCGATAAGTCTGGGGCTATCCTTATTTCGGAAAAAAAAAATACAGCATTACAGGGCAGCGCCGAGCTGCCACGCACTGCGGTGTGCAGCATGCCGATCGATCGATCGGTAAAATGGTTACGCGCCATGATACCTACAAACAGCACTACGACTCGATCGATCGCGGTAGATGGGACGCCGGACGAGAGTGGCGGTGGGGCAAAAGCAACAGAAATAATGGAGATGGTGATCGTCGTCCATACGCGCATCGCACTCGCCCTCGCGCGCTCCCTTTTCAGGCGTGTACATGTGCTACCTACAGGCGGGGACGTCGCCGCTTTTCCCGTGCATGATGTTGAGGGGTTATCCCATTAAACAGGAGATTATTTCTTTCCTTTCAAATACTCCATGCTCAAATAATGAGGACTTCAGCTAACATTGGTCCGGTCCGTCGATGCTTTGCCTGAGTATGATTTCAATCTATCTCTCCGTTTTTTAATATAAGATATTTTAAGTGGTACACATATTGTCTATATACACACTAAAATGAGTGAACATATAAACTAAATTGTATCTACATACATTTATGTGTATGTGAATGTGGATAAAAACTAAAACATCTTATATTAAAAAACGGAGCGAGTATTTGCCTATAATTTGTCAACTGATCCCCTGAATATGCCGGCAAGACCTGCTGATACCGCAGTGAAAGACCAGATGTTCCTTTTTTTTTTTTTTTTTTTTTGTTGGGTAAAGACCAGATGTTCCAAAGTCTCTTCTAGAGGATTATGGCACACTCAGCCATTGAAGCCAAAATTAATTTTGTAATTTCTTCCCTTGAGCATATCACTGATGTTCAATCTATCAGAGAAAAGAAGCCAACAGAAAAATTTCATCTTAGGAGTGGATTTGGATTTCCGGATCCAATTGAATGCAGCATGAGGCATGATGTTCATAATATTTCTTGGGCTTGAACTGCTTTTCTCACCAAACATAATCCCAAGTGTCATTATTATCAAACCTGTGAGTGGTTTCACTAGCTTCAGCTTGCAATTCTCTGATCTCATTCATAGCTTCAAGAGACCGACATAAATGCAAATTATCAGCAAAATGCGAGGTATAAGAGCATCTCTACCGGCGCGCCTAACTCCGCTCCCAATCGAAGTTTTGGGCGCGTCGGCACCAAATCCCCCCCCCCCCCCCCCCCTCCCCAGCTGCGCGCCCAGTACCAAAACAGTTGCCGACACGTCCCGAAAGAACGTCCGACAACCCCGCTTCGCGCCCAAATTCTAGGGACGCAAGCGGGCGCGTCGGCAACCGCGGCAACGCGAGCCACGTCGGATACTGACGCGCGGGACCGTCTCGTCAGCCGCACAACGGCTGGCCAGGGGATTTATTGTGGCAGATATGCCCGTTTTAATGACGCAGCGGTTCCCCTGGCGGGCGCAGACGACACGACGCGTCGAGCGCAACACTGGAAGGTCAGGCGGTGGCGCGCACGCGTCGTCGGCGTCAATGCTCGTGGCAGACGTACCGGTGGGCGACGTTAATGCGGCGACGCAGATGAAACTTCCTCCTCACGAGCCGGAGATCATCGTCGACTAGCTTCCTTCTCGAGCGCCTTCCTCCGCCGCCGCTAGATCTAGGGTTTAGGGCTTAGTTCGAATTTAGTTAAATTCCATTTAAGTTTGTCGAATTTTGTTTAAGTTTGTTAAATGTCCTTCCAATTCAATGAAATATCGATGGTTTCATTCCCACAATTTTTTTTCTCAAAACCCTATTGGGAGCGACCGGTGGGGCGCGGTGCTCCCAAAACGCAGCAACGGTTGCTGGCGCGCGCAACAGCGCTTGTCCGGCGCGCGCCGGTGGAGATGCTCTAACGCTCATGCATGCTTCGCTTAGGTAATGATCTGGCATGAACTTGTGATGCTTATTCTGATGCCAATCGATGTTTATTGTGATGTTCATTGATGCTTGTTATGACGATCTTCTTTGTGTGTACCTACATGAAGATATCTGGTGTACAGAGAGATGCATCCAAATTACTCCAGATATCGAAGGGTTCAAAACTTTGGAGAGGAGGAGGATAATTACTCCAAATTCATTGATTCTGAGAAGACCAATAAGGTACTACTCCCTCCGTTCACAAAAGGATGTCTCAATCTTTTCTAGATTTTATGTATCCAAAGTAGTACATCAGCTCCAAGTCGAATCAAATACTTCATAATCATCGTCCTGCTTGTCGTGATTGTGAATCACCTGTTTTTCTGATTTCCATGTATAGCCGCACCACATTCAAACCAAGATATCCACAATGTGAGGGCAGTAGACTACCAAATATGGGGCATTTGGTTCAGCCGAGACCAAAAGTAATAACCTAACAAACAATATGAGGGTAGTAGACTACCAAACATGCCGTTGCTGCTGGAAAGCGAGGAGAACCGCGCCGGCTACACCTCCAGAGAGATCTCCGGCGGCATGCACTGGAAACGGCCTCAGACGGCCCCTTCCGCTCACCTCCAGCTACTCCTCCGACAGATCGCTCCGCCCTCATCGATGGCCCCTCCGACGCCCGCTTCTGTCTCCTCCGACGGCCCCTTCTGACCCCGTAATACAGCTGTCGTCCATGTCGCTTGTAGTCAGGAGCAAAACAACGATTCACAGCACAATTTTTCTTCAGGCAGAGAGCACGCAGAGGAGAACACGGTTCAGTTAACAGGTAGAGAACAATACGATTCAGTTCAGCAGCTTAACAACAGCAATTCAGTTCAGCTTCCATAGCAGCAGTTCAGCAAAACAACAATGTTACAAGGCTGTAAACAGCGTTGACACACTACGGTTCAGTTTAGCAAACAATAACAGTTCAGTTTAGCAAACAGCAGGCAACTGGAAAAACTGAGGCATACATTGCAATGACAGATGAGACAAGAAAAATCTGCCGTCTGCTAGCCGTACGATGGTTTTGAACGGCGGATGCTAGGGGGACAAGGCGCTCCGTGACTTGCCTCAAGCAAGTCACTGGATCCCAGTCCTCCAGTGCAAGTATTTGGTAAACTGAAACAGATTCGTTCTGTTTACATGCTTGTTAATGAACTGCTTGAGGAGCTGAAGCGCTGGAGGATGACTGGAGCGGTGGGCGTAGATTGTTTTGCAAGGAGTTGACTTGGGTTGAGTTGTACGAGGGTGTGTGCTTGCCTAGATTTGTGTGCAACACTTGGCAAGCTTTCTTGTAAAACTCTTTGCGTACTCTCGAAAGGAAAACACAAGGAGCATCGGCTGTTGCTGAAAGGAGAAAAAACAAAATAGAGACGAGGCTTGTGAACTAGCAATCCGCGAGCAAACTTCCCGCGAATTTTCCGAATCTCTCCTCTAAGATCGAGTGCTAACACCCTGATGCCTAGATAATTCTATACGGTGACACAGAGTTGGCTACTTACTCATTTAGCTAATTGGCTCACTGTCATCTTGCCAAAGAACTACTTAGGTGTAAAGAGTGCATTGCAGGACATGTTAACTTAAGCCTCGAGTTGCAAAGGAAATCCAAAAATGGAACTAAGGTGGTACCATCAAGGCGTCCATCAAGGTATATCTTCAGAAAGAGATGCTAATTAAAAAAGAAAGAGATGCTAATGTTCAAGCCGCATCCAGTGTACCCGAAAATGACATCACAACAATCTGTGTCGCTGCCCACGCAAACAAGGTATCTACACATTTCCTCCCATAAGAAAGAGTAAATTGCACAAACACATGCCTATTGGAGCCGTTCGTAACAAAAGCCCTGACTATTGAGTTTTTACAAGAAAAACACCAACTATTGAGTACCGACTAACAGGTGCCACAAATCTACAAATATCAGCTGTAGATACTGTTACATAAAACTGGATTTGGATAAGAGATATCGAAATGTCAAAACACCAGAAAATGACATAGAAAAGAGACATAATACGGTAACAATTGCCAAGTTACACCCAGCAGAGATAGAAAACACAGCTGCAACAGAACCAAAACTCACTGTTTCAGCAATTGGTACAAGTTCATTGTGCATTAATTCAACAAACTAGTGTAATCTGGGTGCACAAAACAAACAATAGTGTTACAACAAATGACTGATACGAAGTAGCTAGCTACAACAAAGCCACGGGGTTTCAAAAGACAACAATACACGTGAGTTCAATATTACTCTATCAAGAAGAATAACTGAAACTCAGCTCACCTTACTCCACCAGATATTCAGGAGGAAGCTGCGCATGTATTGACACCATCTTTGCAATCACGTGTAAGGTCGTTGAATGTCTCCAGCTTCCTCTTCCCCCTGAGGAATACCTCAGTGTCGACTGCAACCCTCATGTACCCATCGAATTCCACTGGATTGCCATTGTTTAGCTCCTTCGTTTCAGCATACCATTCACTGTTTTCATCCCACAGATCCTTGAAATCATCCAGGAAGCGTGTTTTGTACTTGTTGTTAAGTGGGTCGTAGAATGATTTATCAGGCTCATCGGTTGCAATATACAAATACCGGCCAGCACCAACCTTATCATTGAGTGTCACAAGGAGATTTTCCGGTGAGGTGTCTGCATCAAGGTTTGGCCACAGCTGTGTGTTTTGGGCCTTCTCTCCTCTGACGATGTGCATCGAATCGAAATCCCAACTCATTCGAGAGGCAATGGCAGACACGATCTCCATCAAGCGACGCGATTTCCACAACAACTGCCATGGCCGCTTGATCATGGCCTCCGTCTCACCCTCGCACACACGTGACCAGTAGTTATCTGGCTCAACATTTCCAAACTTTCTCATAATCAATGTGTCCTTCACATCACGAAGCTTCATCGGGGTCACCTTAATGTCTTCAGTATAGTGATTCTTCAGCCGATCCTTCTTGTGCCACTTCCCCAATCTGTCCAGAACTGACTCTGATCAATCACTGATGCAGATTCCTTCAAGTGCTCGAAATCAAAGTAGAGTCTGAAATCTTTATCTTCATCCTTTCCACTGGCAGTATATCGTGAGTTGAGGCAGACGTTGAAGTCCATAACAAGTGTCCGGTTCAAGAACTGTGCCTCACCTAGCGCACACAACAACCCCCAAATGTAGTGGTTCATGCTCTTGCACCTCTCGCCACCACCAATATAAATGAGGTACCTTCCGCGGCTGAAATCAGACTCAGAAGCGACGACCGGCATGCTGTCATTGACGGCCTCGCCGACGACAAACACCTGCTCTGCAGCAGTCGTGGTGTCTGCATTGGCAGCATTCTCGTCGAGCCTCATCTGTGTCTTGGCCGGCACAAAATCCGTGGTCGTCACTGGCGCCTCACGCTTTCCCTTCTTGCCCTTCTTGCCCTTGCGTCGCCCGCTACGCTTGGCGCCGGTCCCAGAGTGGTACTCGCCGACGCTGTCCACGACGAGGGAGCACGTGTTGACGTCGCGGGTGAGCGTGAACCGGCGGTAGTCCTTGTAGTAGGTGGTGCGTCCCTTGGCGTCTTCGGCTGGGCGGAAGCGCCAGGCGAGGTCGCACGCCATGGGGCTCTCCGGCACGACGACGGGGCGGCCGAAGCGATAGAAGTGGAGGTCGGGGAACCTCTCGATCGCCGTACGCATGAGCAGGTTGAAGAGATCCCTGTCCCCCGTGCAGTCCACTGGCGCCTCCATGTCGCAGGAGACCGCCTCAACGGTAGGCTTGTCCTCCTCGGCGTCGGTGTCGACGGTGACGGACTGCTCCGTCTCCGCCTCAGTTTTCTCCGACCCGACGTCGGACAGCTTGATGAACGGGAGCGCCTCGGCGACGACGGTGGACGAGGCGGCCTCGGAGGAGTTGGAGCCGGTAGCGAAGTCCTCCCCTGTGCGGAGCACGGAGTCGTCGGCGAGGAAGGTGGAGTTGGAGGTGGCGGAGGTGAGGAAGGCGGTGAGCTGGTGGGAGGAAGGGTGCAGCAGAGGGTCGTCGGGGCTGTGGACGGCGGCGAGGAGCGTGAACGCGAGGACGGCGGCGACGAAGAGCCCGAACAGGAGGTTGCCGCCCGAGCGCAGCGCTGCGCGCAGGTCGAGCGCGCCCCCGCGCCACTGCGGCGCCGACATCCCCACCCCGCGCCCCAGCATTCGAGCGGATCTGGGAGACGGAGGCGACGGCGAATGGGGAGGGATCTGGCTGGCTGGGACGCCGACAAGCGTATGTGCGTGCAGACTGCACCGTGCAGTTCACTCCAGGTTTTACTATTTTACTACGGGGACGCGGTCGCGATTGATTTCATGCCTTTGACTCTTGTGCTTCGTAATTTCTGACATGTTTTGTAATGTAGGATCTTGATGGGTAGGTTTTTTATTTTTAATAAAACATATGAAATTCTAAAATTTGTGCCGAACATGTGTCCGACAAAATGGGGCTGCAGTCCACAGCGGCGCCCCCAAACCCCCAAAAAAAGATGAATGCAAAGAAATTTAAAAGGATTCAAATTTCATTCATATTTCATTGCATATTACAAAATATTGAATGAAATTTGAGCCGCGGCTCGGCAAACACTTAAACGAAATTTAACAAACTTACATTTCAAAACCTAAACGAAATTTAACAAACTAAACTAAACCTACGACGTGAGAAGGAGGCATATTCCGGCGCCTCGCCAACCACTACACGCCGGTGAGGAAGATGACTATCCCAGAGCCGGCAGCATCAAGAAACTTGCATGTCTTAATGATTCGCCGCCGTTGCCGGCTGCGGCCTTGAGAAACTTGCATATTCTCGGTTGAGGCTTCTGGTTTCGCCGCCGGCGCCTGTGGTGGGGTTTGATCTAACCTCGTTCCATGTCACGGCGGAGGGAAGCCTCTCCGGCTTCATCCTGCGCCCACTTCTCCGGTGACGGTGACGCTGCTGTGGCAGTTTCACCTGCTCTTGCCGGCGCCGGTGGTAATGTGAGATCGGGCAACTCGTCGTCCTCGTCGTCAAAGCGGGCACGCTCGTCGTCCGAAGCGACCACTCCGGCGGTGGCTCCCGCATGCCGGTAGGGAGGAAGAAGCTGCCGCGGCGCGCCTCGTACTCCTTGTCCACCACAGTGTGCCAGTACAACACCGAGATGAAGTATTTGGGGACGACCCGCTGCTCCCATGACATCTCCCTCCACCGCCGCTTGATGTAGTCGACGCACTCCTGCCCGCTGAGCCGCGGCGCCACCGGCATGTTGACAACGTTCCTCACCCACCATTCCGGTAGGGTGACACCGAGATGTTGTGGCGGTTGGATAGCCGCGCGTTCTCCACTCCTCGAGACACATCTCACGGTGCCACGTCTTGGCCATCTGCTGCTCCTCGTTGCGCGATCTGAGATCGAGCGGCTTCCATTCCTCGCTCGACCGTCTCAACGACTGCCGCTTCCTTTCTCGTTGGACGCATCTCGTCACCGGCGCGAACCTTCACCTCGGTGTCGCTCATACACAAGGTGTTCGATCATTTGACCGAGCATGCTTTTTAGGTAATTTAAAAAAATTCCGATGAAATTCGATGGAAGATTTATGATTGTGATATTGTTTGAGTAGTAGACTATAGATAGCGACGATGATGCTACCCCTGTTGCGGCGAGAAAAGCCACCTCGAGGTGTTGTAAACCTTGTCTCTTGTCCCCCTTTTATTATATGAGATACTTCCAAAGTGTATTCTAGAAAAATCACTGATAACAAAGAAGAAAGAAAGGGTGTGATAGGTGGAAGATGGGAAACAGGTTATTGGGCTTGGGCCTGCTCCCTCTCCCTGTGATCCGTTGGGATCGCTAGGGCGGCAGGGAGAGGTGAAACATGACTCCATTGGAGCCACAACCTTCAATCCAGTCTAACTTCTGACGCGCAAGAGGGAGGTCTTCTCTAACCCACAAGAGGTGTGCCATCGGGTGGAGAAACTTGCTGTTGATTTCTCTTATCAAAGGGACCCTGACAAACTCCCTAAGCCACCTGATAAGCATAAGTGGTCAAGGCCTCCTGAGGAGTTTGTCAAAGTAAATTTCGATGGGGCTTTCGATCAGTCAACAAGGAAAGGGGGTTGGGGTTATGTCATTCGCGACCAGGCGGGCGAGTTCGTTGCTGCTGGAGCGGGAAAATCTGTGCACCTTAGGGATGCACTTCATTCTGAGGCTGTTGCCTGCCTTGCAGCCATTGATGGGGCAATCAAAAGCGGGGCTAATCGCTTAGTTTTCGAGTCTGATTCGTCAAATCTGGTGAGTGCTCTGAAGACCAGAAGCTTTGACGAGGCAATGATTGGTTTGCTGGTTCGAGAGGCAAGAAGTTTATGCAATTTAACTTTCGTTTCCGTCATTTTCTCTTTTAGTAGGCGTGAGCGTAATTCTGTTGCCCATGAACTGGCTAAGATGGGTGTGAGTAGTGAGTCCCAAGACTCTTTTTGGGAGGATGAGGCCCCCAGCTGTGTTGTAAGCTTGCTGGCCGGACGAAACGAGTCGCGCCTCTGGTCGCCCCCCGCGCGGGCGATCGAGACGCCCAAATCCTAGCGCCGCCCGCCACCTCCTCCTCTGCCCCTCCTCCCCGCTGCCGCAGGCGAGAGCCGGCGGGCAAAGCCCGCGGACTTCTCCTTCCCCCTCTCGCGACGCGACGGCCGAGATGGGCGGCGTGCTAGGCGCGCCGGCGCGGCCATGGTGGCGTGGTGGCTTCGCGACCAGTGAGTGCATCCAGGAGTGACGGCGGCTGCCCTAGTGGCAGCGAGCTCGGACCTGGGAGGCGCGGCGAATTCGGCCCGGTGGTCGGCCGGTGGCGGTCCATGGCGGCGGGGCTCATCGAGGAGGAGACGGCCAGGGCGGCGCGAGCCTAGTAGACGGACGGCAACAGCGGCCACGACGCTGCAGCGTGGCGGCGGGACCTCTCGGGCCTGATCTGGGCCTAGATCTGGACCAGGCGGGTTTGATTCGGGCCTGATCTTGGTCCTGACGGGACCTGCTGCTCCGTCCGATCGGCGGCCGTCGTTGGCGGCGGAGGGCTGTGATCCCCTCTGGTTGGCTGCGGTTGTTGTCCATCTGCTACCTGGATCCGAACCAGGCGGAAGTGGACTTGGCGTCGATCCCTCCCTCTTCTGCCTCGTCGATCTCGCGGTGGTCGTTTTCCGCGCCATGGGGTTGCGTTCGTGGACGCCGGGGCGGCGGCCCTAGAAGGAGAGGCTGCACGGACGGCTCGACGGCGAGCGGCATGTCGGCGGTGGTGGCTTCTATCTTCGGCCATGTGGGTGGCGAGGAGCGGGCAGCGGGGGATCCTGGCGTCTACGGTGCTTCTGCAGCGGCGACTCCCAGATTGCGTTTTGGAGGTCCAACTTGTTGGCGGCGGGCGGTCCGTGGTGACATGGTGTGGACTTAGGGTGTGTTCGTTTCTGGAATCGTGTGGAACAGAATGGCACCGTTCCATTCCGAAGAGGGATTCGCGTGTTCGGTTATGCCCTAGAACGGAACCAACTCATTCCCCAAAAGCGAATATTCGGAATGCACCCGTCCGGCCGAATCGGCCGGATGAGGTGGAACGGATGCTCTGCTCTCGCTAACCACGTTCTCCTCTTGCAAACCGCTCGCTAACCACGCGCGGCGGCCGAAGCAAGGCGTGGCGGCGACCGGAACACGGCGCGGCGGCGGCGGCCCTAGGCGAGCTCCGCGGTGGCCTGTAACGCGCCGGACGGACAACCAGCCCAGCGCCGTCCCGAAGAGGCGCAGCGGGCCGACGGCGACCAGGAGGCCGCAACAGGTCGGCGGCGACCAGGAGTCCGCCCCAGCGCCGCCCCGATTCCGCACCAGCACCGCCCCAGCGCCGCCCCGATTCCACCCCAGCAACGCCCCAGCGTCGCCCCGATTCCGCCGCTTCTGCGAGGTCGCCGCCCTCCGAGGTCCGCCGCTTCTGCGAGGTCGCCGCCGGCCCGCCGCGCATCTGAGGACGTCGCCCGCCCTCCCTCCTCCGAGTTTGCCGCCGTCCGGCCGCTCCTCCGAGGTCACCGCTAGCGGAGGCGCGAGGTCTCCCACGACGGGCGGCCTCCCCGTCGAGCGGCGGCGCCCTCTCCAGGCGACGGGCGGCCTCCAGGCGAAGAGCGGCGGCGCCCTCCCCTCGAGCGGCCGCAACGGCAGCCTCTAGGCGACGGCGGCGGCGTTCTCCGGCCAGCAGCAGCCTGGGGCGGCGTTCTCCGGCCATATCCAATCTTTCCCCAATTTATTTGCTAGATTAGTGCAAATTTAATTGCTAATTGTAAATTAATGTTAATTTAATTGTTAATCCTAGATTAGGCAAACCATTCCATTCCATCAGATTTTTTTGTAACCGAACATAGGAATGGGACGGAACCGTGACATTCCATTTTAGTGGAATGGAACCGTTCCGTTCCATTCCATTGCATTCAAAAAACAAACACATCCTTAAGGTTCCCCGAGCGAAAGCTCTGCGCTTCGGCGCCGACGGCGGCGACGCCTGCGGGTGTCGTTACCCTCTTGGGTGCGTCGTTGTGGTCACCTTCCCATGTTTGGGCTCCGGGTGAAAACCCTTGGCGTACAGCGTCGTTACCCTCTTGGGGGCGTCGTCGTGGAGTCCGAGTCCTGTTACCTCTCGGTCTCGTTTCGGTGGCATCGGCAACGGTGGGCAAGTCCGGATCCTGCTTCGAGGAACTCTCGGCGATGGCGTGGAGCGCTCTTGGCGACCTCTTATCTTCTACGCGTGAATCTGTCTTCACCTTTCTTCGTCCTCGTTGTCCGCTGGCAGGATCAGCGCTCCACGGCCCGGAGCGAGAGGGCAGGCGGCCCTTTCTGGTGACAATTTGGTGGAGGTGGTGTGACTAGGTCCGGTGCTTTATCGACGAGGCGTGGAGTTCCCTTTGTCGGTAGTCTAGCTTTCTTTGTCAGGGTGTGGCTACTCCTGTTTTTTCTATTGTTTATCTGCTTTGTAAAGGATTCCCTCACCTCTATGTATCGGTTCGGCCATTTGGTTGCTTTATTTATAAAGCGGGGCGAAAGCCTGTTTCGTGGTAAGCTTGCTGGCCAGTGACATTGCTATGGCTGAAGTTTAATAGATTGTCTATTTACCGTAAAAAAAAAACTTCTGACGCACACAGAACAGTAGGAGAGGCAGGATTGAATATGTATGATTTATTTCCTCTGCCCAGAGATCGTATTTTTATTCTGAAAGCAATTCCTTGCCCGTTTGATCAGTTATACATGATGATTCTTTAACTGAAGGCGTATTTTGATACCGTGCTGCTCAATTTACTTTACTGTTTTCACATACTGAATTCTGATTCCAGAAATTTAAACTTCCTAAAGATTCATATTTCAGAGGTTTCAAAGTTCCAGAGAACTTAAAGTTAGTGCCCTCGGTTGGGCAGAGAGTAACCACCTTTTTTCATCTCTTGGTCTTCAAGTGTAGTGAAAAGAAACACAAATACGCACCCGGATGTGAGGATTAACATCAGCTGTTGGTCTGTTCAATTGTGCAATCATTCTGGGCAATACGACAACACAGAACCCTGCGCATGGCAATAGAGGCATTTATGAACGCCTGCCATCATCATCCGCTCCTTCATCGAAAACACCTGATGATCCCACACGGAAATCCAACTGCTTTTGATACTTCTGCCGCCTACGTTCGTCAAACTCTTCCCAGCCCTCAATCTGCTCAGAACAAGTAATGACATTAGCACTAAAATTTCTCCATCCGAGCCAAAGTCAAACATGCAATACAGTAAAGATCTTCATCATATATAGTCAAGAGAAAGTTAAGAATTCCACGAGATGTAGTACAAATACAACAATTATTAACATGCTGGTATAAACATAGAAACTACTACCTCCGTTCCAAAATATAAGCCGTTTTAGTAGGCAATTTTAGCCTACTAAAACGTCTTACATTGTGAAACAGAGGTAATACATTATGGGGAAGTGACCCGGAGTGAACTCGGCTACCGAAAACAGTAAGTGCAAAAACAAACAGCAGACTTCAGATGGTGAAACTGAATTTTCCATTTCCAAATGTTAGCATGTAGCCATCTTAGTTCCACTGGAGTGATGATGGTAACACATAAAACTAACAATGTATGAAGGTTATAGCCTTTTGGGGAACTTATACCTGTCGAAGAATATCATTTGTGATTCCAGTGCCATGGAGATCAAGTGTGGTAAGCCGCCAGCACTTCTTGAATAAAGTCGACGGCAGGGAATTAAGTCCATTGTTCCTTAGATGCAAAGTCTGTTGGAAGGAAGTTTTTACAAACAAGGAATACTACAGTGTTTTCTCTTCAGTATAAATGATAGCAATGATAAGTCACATGCACATCTACACGAGAGACACTGATAATCATGTGTTTTCACTGTAAGACACAAGCAGCAAGAATTTAGTGATGATGTCATGCAATACAGCTAAAGCCTAAACATTTGTGATTTGCTCGGCTCACAAGTCATTAAATAAAATTTAGTGAATGGTACGCCGAGAAATATAAAAAAGTAGTTACGTGCTCAGCCTACATGAGGTCAAAAAACAGCATGAAGATGAAGTAATAATTCACATTAATATCGGCTCACATTGTTATGGTATTATATTGCAGACAAGAATAATTACTATATTTACAGGTAAGCATCTCCATTTCGAGTGTCACTACAATTGGACATTGAGTATGGTGTGCTATCATTTTTTTTTGACCAAGTGTGCTATCATATTCAACTACAAGACGTGTTCCGTTCCTTTTATTAAGTGCATAAATTTTGTCCAATGTCAAACAGTGTAAAGTTTGACCAAGTTTATAGGAAAAACTATCAAAGAACATTGTTGTGGTATTATATTGCAGACAAGAATAATTACTATATTTACAGGTAAGCATCTCCATTTTAAGTGTCATTACAATTGGACATTGAGTATGTTGTGCTATCATTTTTTTTACGAAGTGCGCTATCATATTCAACTACAAGACGTGTTACGTTCCTTTTATTAAGTGCATAAAATTTGTCCAATGTCAAACAGTGTAAAGTTTGACCAAGTTTATAGGAAAAACTATCAAATGAAAATTTTCTTTGATACTTTTTCCTATAAACTTGTTCAAACTTTACATTGTACGACTTTGGACAATATTTATCCACCTAATAGAAAGAACGGAGGGAGTAATATACTAGGCATGAAACATATGTTAGTATAACATGTGCATATCTAGTACTATTTGTTCGGGAATGCATCATCACAGGTAGCTATAAGCAGTTAGCACATACCTTGAGATTCAGAAGGTTTCCAAATGCCTCTGATAGCTCAGATAAAAGATTTGATGATAAGTTGACCTGATGAAGACAAAACCCTGGTGAACTTAAAATGCCAAATGCAAGCCCAGAAGAGTTCATGAGGTGTTTTGTTTAAAGGACCACCACAGACTAGGATAGGTGGGTGTATCATCGGATCATCAAATATTTTAGGCGTACAAGGGGTGAATTGGTGATGACCAACTCATTCCACCCGTTGGACCAAACAAGTGAGTTAAGTGTAGGGTGCGGATTGGAGGGGCACAAACCGACCCATTCCTATGTACTGCCGTAGAAGAATGTAAGGAACAGAAATGGGGGAAAGAGAGAAAAGGCACACACCTCTATGAGAGATTCACAGTCTCCTATAGAAGAAGGCAGCGAAGTTATCCTGCGAACAAGTGAAAATCATGTCAGAAAGTGGAAGATCTATAGTAACATTCGAAGCTTTGGATTTTCTAACCAAACAATAATAATGTAATTCCCATACTTCTAGGCACGATAGGATGTTCATAGAACAGCTTACAAGATCTATAGTAAAACTTACAAGATGCAAGCCTGCAAGTATTAAATATCATTATAAAGTTACCACTACTAAACTTCACATTTTTTCCCATCATTCCAGTCCTACAAACTATGATGAAAATGAACAGAAAATTAAGAATTGAACATACAAATCGTCCCTTTCCAAGTAACCTCGTATTACTTCTCAGATTTAACATAATATCAACTTAGTACTAAGAAGGCCTATACATAAGTAGAAAATGTAAATTCTGATGTCAGCATCTGATGAGTTCAGCACATTACCTATTATTATTTGCTATCAAAATCTCAAGCTGCTTCAGCAAACCAATTTCAACAGGTAGGTTACCAAGCATGTTATTTGCAATGCGAAGTTCACGTAGAAAGGTCAATGAGCCCAAACTCGGAGGTAAAGTAACGAGTCTGCAAGATAAAGCAAAAAAATATAAACCACACCATCTTGTTATCCTGAGTACTACAGATGCATGTCCAGACTAAAGATCGGACTGTTTAGCTTTGCCAACAAAAGTCGGTGCAAAAGAGGTGTTATGTTCAATTTCAAACAAGGACTGTGAAACAAGCCCTTTCTACCGGCAGGTAATTTTGTACATACATCTCGGTAGCAGGAGGAAAGTAAAGTGACAAAATTCTTTAAATAGGTGGGTTCTAAGAGCACAAATGTACAGATGAGGAGATATAATAAAATTCAGGGGATTATAAAAGGCTACAAGTTTGTCTCTATCTAAATGCAACATAACAAAGATTAACAGTACGAATAACATAACTGGATTTTGAAAATTCAGACCTACCGATTTTGGCTTAAGGATAAAATGGTTAATGTCTGAACACATGATAGACCTTCCCAGCAGATGCCCCCATCAGATATGTCATTGGCAGTTACCAACAATTTCTACAAGATGAAAGATGAAACTTTGAACTATATATCCTAATGGAAGAAAAAAATCCATCAACCAACTTGTCGAGAGAGGACAATTACATTTAATGATTTAAGAGCACCAACTTTCTGTGGAATTGCTTCAATACAGTTGTTACAGACATCTAGTACTCGTACTGAGGAGCCACAGTCCCAGACTTCTTCCGGCACTGCCTGTTCGAAAAGATAACCACAAAAAATAAGTCCCAAACTGCAAGAAAAGGAAAAAAAATTAGGAATTCGGAATCAAAAACAAAAATGCTTAAAATTCATGATTAGAGACAATTTCTCAGTGATGTCTTGTTGAAGTAATAATAGAATAAGGGAATTTCTCAGTGATTGCAAAGATAAAGCTTTCTTTCATCACTTGGTTTCTTGGTGATGGACTTGGTAATGCTACATATGCTGTGCCAGATCTAATTAAAGTAGCTCGCACAGAAAACAGTACAGACCTCAAGTCAGTCTACTGATCATAAAAGAACCTCCTTATCAACACGATTTCATTATTTCCTCTGGCTCTACTCAATAAAAATAACTATTAACCATTGGTTGTATATCTGCACCATAATTGACAGATGCACTTAATTGTTTTTCAAAAAAAGGTGGTTACAGAACGTTACATAAATGTCAAATTGCAGCTGTACCGTGTTGCTTTGCATTTGTGTGAAGCAGTGCAAACAAGTTGGAATCAGATACCTTTAAGCCCGAATCCGACAATGCAATAACACCTGTTATCTTCCATCGCTCCGCTTGGCTTTTGCTGATAATCTCCTGTTTTTGTGTGCTACTTTCCTTAACATTTGAGGTTCTCTTTGCAGTTGCCGACGGACCACTGCTATTCTTAGTGATAGGGCCGTCCTGTTGGAAAGTAGAGCCAAGTAGATCGAATGTAACAAATTAGATAACATGTCAGCCCAGCTTTCAAATTTGACTTCTTATGAAATTGCAACATTGCAATGTGGACATGACAAGAACTATGACTTGGAAGAAATTTCCCCTAACCATCAGAAAATCCCAAACATTCAAAAGTAAGGGCATCAACTGAAGACTGGCGCAAAGTAAGCTCGTTAGCCGCATAACCAATACTTCCGTGCAAGTTCGAGTCACCGTAAAAGATCAGCTGACTGAAATAAAGGTAGAGCTTACGGTCTTACGAACTGCGCTCCATTGCAACCAAAACATTGGTAACATCTAAAGAAAAGAAAGGTAGAGCGAACGAGAGAATAGAACATACTGTATTAGGGAAGAACGAGGTGATTTACCCCCTGATGGAGACCCTGCGAAGCGATGAGCATGACCTTCGATCCGTTGCACACCTGCATCGAGCTCAGGCTCGCTGCTTCCACGAGAACTTTTCCTGCAATCGAATGGAAGTAAGGGACCGGCAAAGGATTGGTAACTCGAAGCAAATTCCTGTTCAGGCGGTAAGGGTTTGGGATTTGGTGCCTTTGCAGATGAGCCTCTGGCCGCGGGGGAGGACGTTGGTGAGCGGCTGGAGGAGCAGCTTCAGTTCAGCGGTGGAGGCCGACGCCGGGATCTCTACCGGAATGGTTCGGCCGGCGAACTTCACGTGGACGGTGATGGTGGGCGGCGAGCTATCCATGGCTTGTTTCCCCTCTGCTAGATCGAGCGAGGGCAACTGAACCTTTTTTTCTGGAAAATGGGTACCTGAACTGACTAGTTCTCTCTTTTGGGGATTTGACAAATAATACTCCAACAGCAGCCTCTGATCGCAATGTAAAATAGAAAATCGGTGATCTAAATATCTCTATCTCTACTATATAATACGGTTTGAGGAGGTGTTGGTACGTTTTTCCAGTTTTCGATTCTGCCCCTGTGTTTTGGTAGATATTACAGTACTGCCACCGCCGAGTGAAAATAACTATTCGTATTAGATCCCCTCTTATCGATTCGTCTCTTCCTTGACCGAACGAAAAAACGGAGCTTCCATGGTTCTTCCGCAATCTGCATCCAGCCGCCACCTATCGATCTCCAACGGTGGTTCCCCCTAACCCCAGCCTATATCCTCTCCTCCATCTAAGGCAACCCAGAGCGGCTCTGGCTCGCTGCCTCCCTTGCCCCCAATCACCTCTGGATCAGTCCCCTCCCCCGAATCCCTCTCTCCTCTCATGGTGCGGCGGCGGCGGCGGTATATCGAGAAGTCGACGGGAGAAAGGGAAGCGGCGCCGCGACCGTATCTCTCTATATATTCCTTGCAACGACTGGCTTCAAGGCTTCAAGGGCTGCTGTAGACCTGTATTGCCGGCGACCGAGGACAGGTGGTGGCGGTGTCAGAGCTGAGCATGAGGAGATGGTGGAGGAGGACAGAGGGCCGGTTGCCTGACTCACGGGGGTTGCTGTGGCCTGAGCTAAGTGTGGGGCGATGACCTCTCCCCTGCACTGCACTGCACATCACGCATTTCTTCTGATCAAAGGGACTCGCCTTCCTCTCGGCAATTGTAAGTAGGCGTCAGATGTGGAAGAAGCGGTCGTGCCCGACGGGAGGAGTAGGTGGTCGGGTCGTCGGGCGCACGGTGGCTGCGCCGGCGATGATGGACGCATGCCTCTCGACCGCCCTATGTGGCATACTACAGGTTAGCGCCGAGTACACTTCACTAATTAATTTGCTTTGCTGGTTTGGGGCTAAAATCGGTGATGGGGAGATGCCCCTTCGATCTGTATGCTAGGAATGGAGTCAGAACTTTCAGTAAAAGTTTTACATTATATCAAACATCGTTTTGTTGCATATGAGAAAGACATGCAAATTTTCCATTAGAACTATTCTGCGGTGTCAGCTTTGTTCAAAATTATCTAGAAATACGTATATAGTTATTCCCGTCAAGAAGCATTTCACTCAACCACGGCTTATACTTTGACAAAAATATTATGATCCTCTAGCTGGAATGTACTAGGTATAAATCAAGATCTGTATTCATGCCTAAAATAAAGATATCATGTTTCCCCGGTGCTGTAGGATCTCTGAATTGCAATTTCGAATACCCATGTTGCTTTCCGTTGCTGTAGTATAGTGTTTCTCTACATGGCCAAGTTTTTGGTAGCACCTTTGTTGGATCCAACATAACCTTCAATTTGTTAAATTTGTCCACTGTTGCAAGCTTTTCATCTAGAGCAGTTTATATGTACCACTTTAAGAGTATCTTAGCTTCTTGAGGTACTCATCTATTATTTTGAACTCATCTGTGGTATTGCTGCTGTGCAGAAAAATGGGAGGACCATGGAGGAAGTGCATATCTCTCAGATTGTACATATATGTTTGTGGTTGAAGCACATTTTGAGGAATAAGGGTAGAGAAATATCATCCTCCGGGTAATCTACTTCGTGCTTTTCTGCTTATTGTATCTGAATCTGGGTACACCTATACCCCCGGTATTGGTCCTGTCAAGTTGCTACAAATCTCCCTTATGTATAACTACTAATCAATTATGATTGTGTCCTATGTTTCATATTAAACAATCTGCCTCAGAAGACATCTAGGGCGAGTTCATTTGGTTGTAGAATAAAACTGCAGACATAAATCTAGGTAGACATATTTAGATTTACATTCCTGTGATTGTTTAGAAATGCTCCTACGCATAGTTACATAAATTTATCCACTTTTCTTTGTTTCTGAATAGTGTTAATCTGGTCTAATATTTTTTGTTCAAAGTGATAATTAATAGGCGTAGGTTGTGTAGATAATCACACTGCAGGTGTTTCTGGTACAATTGGCTAATTTGACGGAACCGTCTACATGATACAAGGAAATTGGAATCTTAGTCAACAAGCGACAATTATTTGGTTGTATCTGTATATGAACTTATTTTTTAATCAAATTGTATTTTAAGCAAAATATAATTTTATTGTTCAGAAATACTATATGTTTATCTCTTGTATGCACGTGAAATTTCATGTGTATTACGTATATGGCAAGAAAAATTTTAATGGCCCGTTGCAACGCACGGGAATTCAACTAGTATAATATAGATCACCTCTGGCCGTGCCAAAAAGCAAACGAGTCCAACTGCCCGTGCGAAAGGTTCACACGCCCAACGCTTCACCTCCTCCCGCCGTCGACGTCGATTCTTCCCAAATGCGCCACTGCCACGCACCCTCCTCGCCGGCTCCACCTCCTCCCCTCGCCGTCCCGCCGCCACAGCCCCGAATCAGCCGCATCAAATCGCCGCTGCCGAACTCGAGTCTGCCGCCCCGCAATCGTCCACGACCCACCCGCAGCCGTTGTTGCCTCCGTCGTGCCCCCTGCCCGTCGTTCCATTGCTCATCGCGCCCTAGCCGTCGTTGCGCCATGGCAGTGAAGAAGAAGAGCAAGAGCAAGTCCGGCTTCAATAGTGTGCGAGCTGCAGCGCGACGGCATGCGCTACTGGCTCGGCACGTTCGAGATGACGGACATCGCTGCCTGCGCGTACACATCGCCGGTTGGAGGCTCGGGGTTCCACGCTGAGAGCTCAACTTCCCGGATATCGAATCCCGGGAGGCTGCGGAGTTCATCGGTCCACCGGTGAACATCGTGACCCGCCCGCCGAAGCGGGAGAACCGTGTTGTTCTCGAGCAGCGGGACACTCGGGTGAGCGATGAGGAGGTTCACGCGGGAGAATCCACAATACGTGCAGTACGAGCTAGAGTTCTACTGGACACCCGGGTGAGCGACCAGGAGGAGAAGAACAAGACCAAGAAGGAAGACGAGGCTGGCCCCTCGACGGTGATCCCCGTCGACTCCTCGGATTGCAGACATGACTACTTCTCTTCGCTCGAGTGGTCGTAGATCAGTCGTAGAAATCTATCGTTTAGTTCATATGATGCAATGTCCTAACTAGAATGATCTATCGTAGAAATCTATAGTATGCGAAGTTTGAACGTTGTTTGTAGTGTAGTTCGTATAAAAAGTTTGGATGTTTTTCATACGAAATGTGATGTTCGGGTGTTACTTTAGGGTAGCTGTTGGACCAGGCGTGCCCAATAAGGTGATGCATTTTATGGCAGCTGTTGGAGATGGGCCTTATTGGTGATGTAAAAAAACTCCATTTCCGTGATTTAAATTTTACATCAAGCCGTTTTGGTGCCCTATTATACATTACCTATTGGAGATTCTTATGAGGGGTAAGAGTCTCATTTCTCTCCATATTCCGTGAGAAAAGTTGGATACTCCTCACACTCTTGAGTGATCAAAAATTTGAGAAAAACCTCTAATATCAACGATGAGTGGGATCTTGGTTGTAACATCCTTATTGCATCTGGTACTCCAACCTAGCCTTCACAATACCAATTTACATATACCACCTTTTGGATGGTCTCCTTACTGATTAGTTGAAAGTTCCAAAGTCAATGAAAAGAAAACGTGCATTTAGAGAGTGTTGATTTGATTCAGTGGGTGTTATTGAGATACTCCAATGCTATGCTTTTTTGACATGCTCTCGCACTCTTAATATGTTTATGTTTATATTCTTCTAAGTGTTGCTCGGTAGGCAATTGTTCTCTATAAAAAGTAGAATAATTGTTACTCATCTAATTTTCCATGCTACTGTAAGTATTATTCTAACCGTCTTGGCTTAACGAAACTTGTATGCCACTACTCTACCCGCTAAGTTTTCAGGTGAACGAAGTGGTGGGCTATCTACGACTACTTATTATAAGTGAGCCGACATTCTCGTTATTTCTATTTAAATTATGGGTTCCTTGTGATTTTTGTTTCTTACTCAGGACGATCAAGGTTTAACCTTATGATGTTGATATGTGGACAATACATGCATTTTTATTCAGTTATAAACCCCATCTTTGTCAGAGACCTGCTTCTAATTACCGATTTCAAATTAGTTGTGCAAATCTCTTTTGAAAATATTTTCTTGTAGTTATGGAAGTATTTATCGCGAATTTCATCGTATATAGGAAAATCGCCTGATTGGGAACTGCCCAAGTTGACAGGGTGCTGAACAGAAGTACCAGGACCCTTAATGACTAGTCGCGACCGTATCGTATGTCGCTGGCTTTCTCAGATCAGACCGAGCAACTTTCATCAACGCGTCCAGATCTAATTCGCATCACATGACCCCGAAAAGGTATTCTTGTTTGTTGTCTATATAAAGGATAGGGGACAACAACCAGAAGAGAGCCACCATCCATCCAGTCCTCCACGAAGTGCTGGGCCGTCACCGCTCCACCTCCATATCGCCTCGCATCTCCATAGAACCATAGAGATATCATATTTGTAATCTAGATCTCTTTGAGATTTTTGACAACATTGTAAAACTATCAATCATTCATATTCAAGTACTATTTTTTACACTGTTTCCATTGATGATCTGATCACGATGTGTGAGTAGTCCACTCGGGCTGAGGCTGAGGACTAGCCTCTCAGCAATTGTGCACCCTTTTATCATGGGAATTATTTTAAAAATTCTATATGTTGCAAATGTATGTTCTCTTGTATGTGCCTCCCTCCTAGGACTAGTCACGTAGATCAAGGTAAAGGCATGAGCAGAGGAGAACGAAAGGCTATGTGTGAAATCCGGTAAGAGCAAGGGAAGTACAATAGCTAACAGTAATTCTATGGAGAACAGCAATGACATCACCGAACTTAATGCGTTGGTCTGTTGAATCTAAATAACCAAGGTAACCCCGCAAGACGGAACATGGCTGAGATTGAACAATTGACTCCATAGTGCTGCAATTGTAAGGCTATGGTGTCACAACAACGCATTGCCCTCATGTATCACTGCTACCGTATGAATCTTTTTATCACTAAGATTACTTAGTATTATCTTTGTAATCTCAGATATGTATGCATAGCTACAGGTGAAACCTTTGCCCTAGCCAATTTTTAATCCTTTGAAACAACCCTATAAAGAGAAAAAATTGGTCCGGTAAATAGAAACCATTTAACCTTTCATAGACTTGTTAGAAAATAACCTTGCCAAGCACCTACTTCCCGGTTCGATAATCTAGAATCTCTAGGGAAAAAGCCCTATACTATACCCGGAATCCGGATCACAGGTTCAACGTGTTTGCACTTGAACATTCACATGCATACATTATCTATAATTCTTAAAAATATGTAAATATTATGTATGGTTTATGTCTTGCTGCCACTAGGAGCAAGATTGTTGGACATGTGTGGGTTCTACGTTTCCTACTGTATGAACCTAGTCATGGGTAATGAATTTGGCACTAAAAGTATCAGACAAGGTATTATACATCTTCAGTTTTTCTTAATGAACACATTCTTGTTTCTTACCTGTTTTGATCATAATCATTACATCATCCACAAATCGACGTCAGGGAACTACGCAAGAGCTGAAGATTGCAATGATCCCCACGGAGATGGCTTATTTATTGGTTAAACAAGTGATGAGAAACGAGCAGGAGTTCCACTACAATGGTTGAGGTGAAAGTCCCATAATAATTACTGCTTAATGCCACAACAACAACCCAGATTGGATGAATGGCTGCAAGAGACTCGAGGCATGGTCCCTAAACCCCACAAACGCGGCTGGATTGCTCTCTCACAGCTTGTTTGGGACAACTTGGATGGAACGGAACTCCCGCATTTTCAACCACAACGCAGCAAATATTCATGACTTATATGCCAAGATCATTGAAGAAATGAATAACTAGAGCTTCGCCGGAAGACCTCGTGCCAAAGCACGGCAACACAGA
The DNA here is from genome assembly GCA_947311845.1 of Poa pratensis. NCBI lineage: Eukaryota > Viridiplantae > Streptophyta > Magnoliopsida > Poales > Poaceae > Poa > Poa pratensis. The sequence continues at coordinate 2,873,002 of CAMZMU010000059.1, read as the reverse complement.
CCCCGTGAGCCTGATTAAGCTAAAGCTTGTAACTTCTTGCTGACCTCGGATGTTTGAGGTTCTTTATAGCCTAGGTTGTTGTCCTTTTCATCCTAAACCTGTACTGGTACACTTTGTACCCCTCTCCTTAATACAAAGAAAAGCTGCTCCGACGGCCTTTTCGTCTAAAAATAACTGTCCTTTAACAATGTTATTGTCATGAACTTGTGATCTTTTATGTGCTCTTACATTTAGATCTTGTGATGTTGATACTTAATACTATCTCTTGTGAATGCATTTTATATCTTGGTATTCGTGTGAATGTGATATATATGTGGTCTAGGTTGACGGAAAAAGGGATAATATGATATATTAGGGAAATTTTCAGAGAGTTCGAAATATTGTCTACTCGGCATGGATAAAAAGGTATGGTCCAGGGAAAAGTTCCGGATGGTTCGTTGTGGTCTAATCCATTTTGAAGATCGCGCTGATTAAAGGAATTGATCTAGCAAGCAAACCGACTAACGTTTCACTAGTCCAGCCCATTAGAGACCTCAGCCTTGTTTCACATGGAACGATCGATTTAGAGCACAAGGCAGCAGTACTGACCCATCGGACAGTTGAAAATGAACTGAAAAATAATCCATAGTTTGCTGTCTTTTTGTCGCCCATGTACAGAAACATGGAAACATTGCATGCTGCCATTGTATGTTGTCCGCACGAGCTCAGTGCAGTCCCTCTGTTTATGGTGCGATAGGGGTGTAAAAATAGATTTAGTCACGCTCAACATGGAAGAAATTATACACTACGGTTTCCAGCCGCACCGTTTTTGCCTGCCACGCTCGACGTTGTCGACGTCTTGTAAGTGCTTAATGTTGGCCCGGGTCACTGTAAAATCTCGGCTCCGCCACTAAACCTGTAGTGTCGACCCCGTGTATAGTGCTAGTCCCTGGATCGACTTGCTAGCACACACAGTTTTAACATGAATATCATAACAAGCGTCAAAGTCATTACATGATGATCCAGAAATAACAAGGTTCGATACAAGGTGCATAGCTCGAAGCTAGCTCAAACCGAAATAAACACACAGCGGAAAGCAAATGATACAGAGAGCTCCATCTTCTTCATGCGCCACAGGCAATGCATGTTGGTTGGAGACTCGTGACCCTATTCGTTCCTCACTCGTCGTCAGAGGTGCCTGCAACGGTGAGTTACAGCCAGAACTATACTGGTCAGCACAATTGAATTGTGATGCCAAATGACACCTATGTGGAATATAAGTGGCAACATATCTTCTACATGAATATCTGGCTGAGTGGAGTTATGGCTAGCTTGCGCAAAGCTGATTTTATCCTATATTTTGAAAAGACATTTTCTCATTTTTAAAAACAATTCGGTACCACTGATAGAAATCAGTGAACCTCCTTCCCATGTTCATCCTTCAAATTTTATTTAACAAATTGGCATGATGAGGTAACTCCATCAGTTCCTTGTCCAGCTGCTCAAAATGTCCGTAACCGGGGACACGGCTAAGATCTTAGTTTTGTGAACTCTCGAGAGTGTGTGCACTTTCCCCACTAGACTCAATCAACCCAAACTTCCTAGGCACTCATTTAGTACGAAGGAAAGAAGAAGATTGAGACGAAATCTTTCAGAAGTAATCCACCTTTGTAATAGACCGCTCCCAGAATCCTCCTACTATCCGCCAGGCCGGTTTCATACAACATACTTAATCTAGCCAGAGCCCATATTAGCTAGTGGCTGCACTGGAAGCTAATCTAAACATGGAGTGACTTTGAAACCTCTTTGTTCCTGTGTGGCATTCCACAAGTGTACTACCTCAGGTGATAACCACCATAGAAATGGCCCTGAGAAGCCACTCAACGTTCAACCACCATGCAATACCATATCCACCCAGGTGTTTCATTAAACTTAGTAGAATTTTATCCTTACTTAACTAATAGTAAAACTTTCATCAATTGCATAACTAAGCAAGTCTACCAAGTTTAATGGCTGCTAACTACAGGATATAAGGATAGCTACTCACTACATAGGATTTATATCATAGCATAATATAATACCCAGAAATAAACCTAACATGCATACTACTGAAAACACTAAATGCAGAATAATGAAAATAGTAGGACTTTTATGGGGTGTCACTTGCCTTGGCCAACTGAAGAGTTGTAGTCGCACTCTTCACAGTACGCAATACACTCCGTACAATCTATAAATAACACAAGCAAACATACACAGTTCAACACATGCACAAACAAGAAAACATGATATGCATGTATGAATGCAAACAACATTGTTAAATTGTTAACCACGTATTTAGTTATATGGTTGCTAAAATTATGCATGATGACATGAGCAAAGTTTTAATGCAATAATATTATTTGAAATCATTTTTGAAAAAGTAGAGAGTTTATATGCAAATAAGATACTTTTGTAATTTATTAACCAATACAATTGTGTGTTAGTTTATTTGGACATAGGAGGTAATTCTTGACATTTAGCAAAAGGATTCATTTTAAAAACATTTTTAAAACTCAAGTTTTGAATTAAATGGCCGAAATGGCTCTCTGTATTTTGATCAATTTTAACAGATGCAAAATGCAAAACTAATGATGCCCAATTAAACTACATGTCGAGAGCTTTCCAATGGTATAAAGTTTGCTAAATTTGGACTTATGGTTTAAAAGTTATGAATTTTCAAAGTGTATTTTATTTTCTGCTTATTTAACAAAGTTTTGAACGTTTTAAATAAACCGAGGCGACGTGGCGCAATCTGATTGGCCCGTACCGGTTCGCGTAAGTGACTTAACGAGGGTCGTCAGATCTTGATCTAACGACCGAGATCTAAAGGGTCAGAGAGTTTGCGGCGCCGGTGTGCCGGAGTTACTCCGGCCGCGTTGGCGCCATGGTTGTCGGGCACGGACGCGACAGTAGGGAGGAGTAGGGGCTACGGCGTCGATACCTGGAGATGGAGGAGATCAAGGCGTGGTCGACGGCCAGGACAAGTGGTGCGGGGCGTACTGGAGTTTCACCAATCCCTCGCCAGAGTTGCGGGAGGCGGTGGCCGGCATCGGTCGTGGATGCTCTGCTCGTTCCAATGCACGGAAAAATACGGCATTAAGTCAAGGAGGTTCGAAACGAGAAACTAGAGAGGATGGAAGAGGCGAGAGGTCGAGGGGATAACGGTGTTCACTGGAATTGATGACGGCGACTGGCGGCAGGGGCGAGACGGCGAGCTCGAATAATGCAGCCTGGCGGCGTCTGGTGTGCGCGCTTGCTGGGGGAAAATGAGAGGAGGGGGAGGGGATTTAAGGGCGCGGTTCATCGCGCCGTTGCGAGGCTCGGGGGAGTGGGGCGAATGGGGAACGTGTGTAGTGACCCAGCACACCACTGCATGTTGTAGTGTACAAGTCGTTGACATAATACTCACGGAAGGACCAATCCGTAAATATTACATCCTTCAGAGTAGTACAACAGAAACATAGTCGGTCCAAAGTAACACTATAGGATTACAACACTATTCAATACAAAATCTCGAGAACCTCCTTTACAAACAGAAGTAGGTCTCGTGCAAATGAAACTCCCGAAAGACTCAAGTCGAAGCACTAAGATGGATACCAGCTCTACTTCTAACTCTAAATCCACTACTGCTGTTGTCACAGCCCTAATCTATCCATCTGGAATATCTTTGTCTGGAGTTGTGCTCCTCCATCCAATTATAGTTGTCTTGTCTATAGGTATTGCTGTCGACGTGTCCACCGTTGCACTGTTGTCGCCACTCATTTGTTGGCAAAGTAGAGGTTGACTCCTTCAGACTCCACCAGGTTGATTTGACTCCTTGTCGAACATCTCACCAACACGTTATGGATTCCTGTCCTTCTTCTGATGTCTCCAATAATCTAAGCAGGGGTCAACGGAGGAAAGAGTGAGCAACACGAGCGTTACTCAGCAAGTTCATATAACAGGAATAAGGTGTTTTATGCACTAGCTACCATCCATCCCAAAAGGTCATGGATGAACATGCATAACTTTGTAAAACATTTTTAGGAAAAGATTTATTTTATCTTCAGAAAACTATGCCCGTCATCGATTCACAGGTGCTAGGGCCTTGAGGAGCCTCCTTTCCTGCAGCGTTCGCCGTTCCTTCCTGGAACGTGGAGTAACATGTCACATTTTTACACTCTGCAGAGGTGCGTTACTTTACCCATAAGAGACCAACGCCTTGTTGCACAACCGGGCGAGTCTTTCCCGTCCACACTTCCTTTGGTGTGGGGCCCAGTCGTTGATCCAAGCCATTCGCCGTGCTTCTCCAACAACCCCGCATGCCCACCCAATTCATGCATAGCAGAATTACCCCTGGCTCTACCCCTCACGATAGATACCTAGGCATCCTCTTGCAGACCATCATAGACACCAGAGTCCGTGGGCATTAAGGGGTCCCACCCATGTGCATGTAGTCGCACTAGATCTACAGCGTACGGCTCTGGCTGCCCGTTGACATGCGAAAGGGAGAAGATCACAGATGACTTTCCCGTCCCATTCCAAGTCTCATGGTTAACGCTTCATATACGGCGCAAGAACGCTGACGGCATTGGTTCTTAAGTCCTAGGTAATACTTTCCCGTGCAAATGGAACCTCCACCAACCACATCATACCATGGTTCCATCTGCCAGCCAACAATATATATATAGCAATTCACATCATTCGAAAATAGGTTTTACTTTTTCATGCAATGATAAATCATAGTATTTTGCATTTACTTTGATAAACATAATCAGGTAGGACATGAGCAAGAGTGAACTTGCCTTTTTGACTGCAAGATTATGCAGCCAAGGTCTTCGATACAATAAAGACTCCAAAATCTGGAAAAACATCATTGGTCCGGTAAGGACTAATGTTTGAAGAAGCAATATGCTATTATGCATAAATATGAGATGCATCGCTTAAAACTACGTAACTAACTCTCGATGGTTGAGGGTTGTTTGAGTTTGGTGATTACTTTTAGATTAGTTTTGTCTTCAAGTTTACTTCACAAGAAAGATGAATTTAACATTCTAATTTTTAAGTACCATGTTAAACATAAGAATAAAGTAAAATGATATCATAGTATTAAGTGATTGTTTTAGGGTTGATCATAATCTCTATGTTTGTAAAGAACATGTATTGACTTGAATTAATTAAAGAAGTGGTGTAGTTTTATTATTCATGAATACAAAAAGAATAACTTTTGAAGAAATAAATAATATATACATTTGTTGGTATCAACACATATCATAAGGATAATTATTTTAATTAATCAAGTACTTACTAACTTATACTTAGCTTTGTTTATTTTTGGATGAAGGATTTGTTTTTTAGAGTAGAACATTTTTTTATTGCTATATTAGTGTTTGTGAACTTTTAAGTTGTTTCCTATTTTCTTTACTTAACCAAACTATGAGTTAAAGAGAAATGAAATATGTGAAACATTTATTCAACAGAACTTAGTAGTTCAAAGTTTTGTTGGATTCTTATTTATTTGAAATGATTATTATATAGTAATCGAACAATTTCAAAAGCTTATAACTTCATTTTCAGAATTATGAAAATAATCCTATTAATTATTTTCTTAAATAGAGTATCATTTTAATTAATCATTATTGAAATAAAACATTATATGTTATGGTGAAAACCTATTTTAGAATTTGAAGTGAAGCATGTGAAACATTTTACATGAAATTAAAATGTATCTAAATTAGCATTTTAAATTAATTCCATATTTCAAATAATAACCAAATTGTTGTTTCAATTTTATAATGATTCAACTTTAACTAAACAAGCATTTTGTTTACATAAACAGATAAATTCTATTTTTCTGGTCATTTTGGTATATTATTTGTATTTTTCTGATTTAAAATGATTTAGTTATGAAATTTCAAAGTTTAAATTGAAATTAAACAATTTCTAAAATTCTCAATTTGAGTTGGACCCACATGTCATAATTTTAATAATTACTAAACTAATTTCTAAAATGAATATAATTCTGACAGTGGGGTACACATGTCATATATCTATTTATTTTTGAAAAGGAAAACTAGGGAATAATCTGATTGGTCTGCTGACGTCAGCATGACGTCAGCAATGGCCGGTGCTCCACTGTCGAGCACGGACTCGACGATTTCGAGTGTTCCCGGACGAATTCGAGTGTGCAGAAGACAGAGCACGACAAGGTGAACCATATGGTGGTGGCGCCGCTGGCAAATCATCACCGGAGCATCGCCGGAGACGAGCTCGCGCGACGGCGAACGGTGGCGCACAGCACGACCACTAACCCGTGTGCGATTGTAGAAATTAAAGGACTAGGGAGCTTTGTATGCTCACCATGAGTACATCGGTTGGCTCAGCGAGGCTTGAGGAAGACGGACGGCGTCGAAATCATCCGCGAAGCTCGGCGGCCGGAGTTGGAGAAGATGACGGATTTCTCCCTCCCTAGAGCTTCCCAGCACGCGAGAGTAGATGAGGAGGACAAGGGAGGCATGGCGGAGCTTCCCAGCCCCTCGAATAAGCACGGGGAGGTCGGAATCGAGCGCACGGCGGCGGCTCCCGCACGGCTAGGGTTAGAGTTTCCCGTTGATTTCTGGGGAAAGAGGAAGATAGAGAGGCGAGGTGAGGTAGAGAGAGAGATGGGGACGTCTCCCGTGCTTCTTATCCCCGCAAGCAAGAAGGCAAGCAGGAGGTGGCACGGCGGCGTCGTCCTCTGCCTTCTGGCAAGAGGAAGAAGAAGAGGAAAACGAAAAGGAAATGCCATTTTGCGAAAAACCCCCTGGGTTTCCGGGAAATAGCAGAATCAGTGTAAACAGGCCCCTGGTTCCTGTTTTTGGACTATTTTAAGGTTATAAAAATTACAGAGAAGTCCCTGGACAGTTTAGAATCCTAAAATTGAGTTATTTCCAGTTAAGGACATAAATATTTGAATTATTTTAGAATATTTGCATGATTTGAATTTATTTGAATTACAAAATGTGTTTGGCATAATTGAATTTATTTTACATTACTAAATTTGTAGCTTACAGTTTATATTTTTGTTGAGCATTATTTGCATAATAATTTATTTATTACCATTTGATTATTTGGGAATTTGCTATATTATAAATTCATTTGGAATGGTAATGGTTTTGGTCATAGTGGAATTTATTTTCTACTACAAAAGTTATTTCTTATAACTTCTGTTTTTGGTGGGACATTAATAACAACATGAATATGTATTTTGCTATAATGATCATTTGTGAATATTTTGCATACTTTGAATTCATTCTCCAATTAAAAGGAATTTAACCAAATTGGATTTATTATTTACTCACAATTGTATAAGTTGTGAGTTTTTGTGGGGTTATATTTATAGCAACATAAATGAATACATACATTGCTATACTATTGTTTGTGAGTATTTGCTACTTTCAATATTAATTAATATTTCTTACTTGAATTCACAAAGTAGGTGGTTATAGGTAATCAAACTATAGATTTCAATAGATGTCCAAGAGATGGATTAAGTGTTTGATAAAATATTGGGCAACACCCAAATTATGGTCCATCAGTATATGCATGAAGTCACACTGTGGTGCCTGCAGAGAGTATGCACAATGTTTTAACAAACTCCATGCCACACATGAAATATTGCCTCAGTGGTTTTAACTTGTGATACCTGACATCTTAATCATGTGAAAACATGATCATATGTGTATAGATACACAAGGTAGTGATATCCTGCCTGTGATTAGGACTTATGATAAAATAGATGAATAGAATGATGAGAACAGAATCATACTTGATTCTCTCACTCATACTGATAATAACAAAAATGATATTCTCCCTTTTTAAAGATCAAATTATTATGTGTGTGGAAGCAAGTTGCTTATACAAGGGATTATCAGTTAGTCCATGGGTTCCATTTACCACATGTCCAAATTCATCTCATCATGAGAATAAATATTTGAACAAGCCAAGTGGCTCTTGTCACTGGATGAACTTGTGAACTCCTCTCCTATGAGACATGTTCACACTCACATGAATTAGTGAAGTAACTCATGTGATTTCATTAATTGGTGATAGAAGAATGTATATGTGTTTTATGACATCTCAATTTGCCTTATGCATACAAAAGAATTTGTTAACAAGATAATCAGTCTTGTCACCAAATTACTTCATATATTACAAAGGTTGAGATGTTCTGAATTATCTGACCTTCTATTTATTTGTATATGACACTCAATTGTTTGAGCATACAAGAGTGATTTGTTAACAAGGTGATTAGGCTTGTTACCAAACTACTTCTATATAACACAAACCTTAGAATATCACACTATTTGTAGAGAAGTTAATAAGAGTAAATTTTGATATTGGAGTTTCCAAATACTTAGTAATGGACTAGCATAATACTTCTATGCATATCAAAGAAATACTTCTTCATAATCTTCTTGTTGAACTTCCTCCTTTCTTGTGTTGCCTTCTCTTGTAGAATGATTTTGAGAAGATTAGGAGATAAGAAGATAAGATAGTCTTGATAGGATAAGTAGATCTAGATTAAGATTTAGTTTAGTCTTTTATCCACCTTCCGTATATTCCTTCTTTTCTTTTCTTTAAGATATGTACTTATTCGATTAATGATGTAAGTCATACTCATCATTTGATTTATAGTTTCTTGTATTATTCGTTTGTAACCAATTGTTTGAGAATTTAGATAAGACAAGATTTTGAAGTTTATAGCACTCATGTTGATGACTAAGTCTAATCCACCAACATCAGCGAAACCTCGATGTATGTTTCACAAGTTTGGTTCCAAGTTTTTAAGTTATTCGACATCTATGGTCATTCTCAACTAGTCTTTCGAGTGGTGGTTGAACACTCTATGACTTCGTTGAAAAAGTTTTAAATTTTCTCGTATTTTCAGATGCATGCTATGCAAATGCACAAATCTAATTTAACCCCTTTCTACTCTCTGAACTACGGGTCATTACAACGTGCGACGGCGTCGTCGGTTCGTGCGCGCGTGGCGTGGACGGTTGTTGAAGACGAGGCTGACGGGTGGGCCCGCATGGCAGTGAGGGAGGGGAGAGGCAGGCGCGCGGGACTGGGCTGGGCTGCTGCTGGGCTCCTTGGGTTGGGTCTCAGCCCATTTGGCTCGTCCTCCTTTGGTTTTTTTTTGTGCTCTTCTCTTTTTCTTTTTCTGTTTCAATATTTGAACTTTAAATCTTGATTCAAATTGAATTCAAATTCATTCAGACAAATATGATAATGATATATTTATAAATATCATTTAAATGGGATATATTTTCTAGCGTTGTCCTAAAAAATATATCTGAATTTATTATCAATTTGGAAATAATCTTATAGTATACTTTTATGAAATATTTTGACATAGGGTTTTATAGTCTATATTTTTATCTCAATTTTTTCACAAAATATATAAGCAATATTTGTAATATAAAATATCTTAAACTCATTTTCAAAATGGAATAAGTTATGAAAACCCTTTTATGTTTTCAGAAGTTTAATAAGCCATTTAAAATAAATCCATACAATGCTTTTGGATTTATAAGATATTTATTTAAAGCTATAAATATCAAGGCCAAAAATATTAAATTTTATAATCACATAATCATTTCTAAAATCATTTTTTGAAGCAAAACTATTTTATGAAATTTTCTATAAACAATTTTAAGTACTTAGTAAATATTGTTTTAGGGTTTATTGACCTCTCAAATGTAATATTTTCATATTCATCTTCAAACTTCGATGGATTTATTTTATCCAAATTAAAAGTTTCATTTTTTAGTGATTTTTAAACATTCCAAATTTTTGGGATATTACAAAACCATTGTACATGCCCTAATAATTGAGCCTATCACTTCGAGTCTTCCAAAATCGACTAATCAGGCACATGGACTCTCACAGTTCCATGAAATAAGGGGTAGATATTTTTTCCTATAAACAAGCACGGCATGATATTTGCAGCAGATTTACCAAAAATAGCTCTCTCTCTCTCTCTCTCTCTCTCTCTCTCTCTCTCTCTCTCTCTCTCTCTCTCTCTCTCTCTCTCTCTCTCTCTCACGGTTTGCTTGGATCGTTACAGGACATGACAGGTGAGAGGATGATGGGCGTGCTCATAGCTAATTGGACCGGGGCAAAACAGTCCAAGTAGCGCACAGTCGGCATAGGGCATGGTTGACTTGATCTTAGGCTTATGCCAATACAAATTTCTTAGCGTGTTTTCATAGATATTTTGCTTATGTGGCACAATAGTTAATTAAGAGAGGGGGGGGGGGGGGGGGGGTTGTACCTTAGTTAACATGCATACAACTCTTGCCCGTAGGACATAGGCAAAAAAGTTGCTAGCCCAATAATATGCATGGATTAACCCCAAATAATTAAATTAGATACAACTCATAAGAAACGTGCATTGGCATAGTTGTCTTTTAATTTTTTGTGACTCATATTTTTTTTTAGATAAAGGGAATATATTTTTCGTGACTCATATTTTGTGACTCATATGATAACGTGCTAAGAGATGATGCATTGGCACATGCCTTACCGCTCGAGGAAAATCATACCTTGTTTAACAGAACATAGAGAGACATAAATTTGACATTGAATTCGTATTCCAAGGTGATACTCCTCCATCTCGGTTTATAAGCCACGTCTCAAAAACCAGATAATCTCAAGAATAGGACGCAATTAGCATTAATGATCTCCTAAAAACTCTCCAGTCACTTCCTCTCCCCAGTATGCATGAGATTTGGCCAATGCTCCATTTAATTAGGCCAATGCATGCACTTTTGATTGGACCTTGTTGGTCTTTTCTAATTATTTGTCTAATTTAGCAGTGATTATCTAAACCAATCCTCATTTGCCTAGGTCGCAGAGAAACTCGAAATGTGTCTAATAAACCAAGATGGAGGGAGTACCTTTTGTGTCTATTATTTTGTTTCACAAAAATTTGTAAAATGTAGATTATATTGAAATGGAGGGAGTACATATATGTATCTAAAATAGAAGAATGTACTCTTCTATCCAAATCCAATTTGCATCGATAAAATAAATTCAAATTTCAGCAGTTTATGAATATTTAAAAAATGTATGTATAAGATTAGAAAAACATCAAAATAACCGACATATTTTTTTTAATCAGAAATATATATATGAAAAATAAGAGGTAGAATGTTGATATTTATGGTTAGAGAAGAAGAAGAAGAAAACATGGGCTCTATTGAATTTCAAGCATTCAATTTCACCAATAAGACACACAGACTTGCTTCACATTTGGAATTACATGAAAATATATTTTATATTGTTTTTTAACTGTTGGTCATAGATTTGTCCTAACGAAACGTGATAGGTGGAGTATTTTGAAACAAGCAGAGTTTCGTCGGATTTTCAATAATATATTAAGAGATCTATTCGATGGCGTGTATATTTCAAGACCATGTGTATTTCATAAGTCAGAACTCAAGCTGAATGAACCGGAAGAGAGTGTGTTAGTGTTGATACTAAAAAGAGAGTGTGTTAGGGTTGATATTAAGCCATTATGTAGATCGGATCCCGTGAATTAAAATGGCTTAGCTTGCTTAGAGCAAGTACAATAGTACAGCCAACAGCTGGCTATAAGAGATTGACATGTCATCTATAGCTAACTATATAGACAACATGTACAATAGTTAGATATAAGAATGTATTACTTTATTAAGATATGGCCCACCTCCCACTCTCACAAAGTGCCTAAGAGCACGTGCTAGAGCTGGCTATTGCATGAGAGCCCACTCTCATTCTCTCTCTTCTTCTCTCTCCTCCATGTCATCCAACAAATATTATTTTAAATCTTATAACCCACTTACATAAGCTTATTGTACTTGCTCTTAGCTGGTATCTGTGACTTCACGTCTCGATCTTCTTGCCTCACATAGTCACATGCAGTATGCAGCTAGAGAATCGAAGACGAAGTCCGAGCCAGCGAAACAATATACTAGTTTCCGGCCGGCGACACAGCTGCGGCAAGCAAGTACTTTGGCGTCGTCTCCACTGGGATGGCGCGGTCCTGGCGTGCGGCGGCCGATCGGCTTGGTTGCAGAGGACATCAAGGGCTTAACTGCTATTTTCTTTTTTCTCAAGGTGTTTTCTGTAATTTGTTGACAGCTTATCCAGCTCTGGAAGGCTCCTGTACTGTTGTTTTCCTTGAATATTAATAGCCAGATAGTTGTGTTCAAAAAAAAAAAAATACTAGTTTCCCCAGATCGATATGTCTTGATGTTTGCGTCGCCATAACGATCCAAGATAGTAGCGTTAAACAAGCTATACAGTGCGTTCCTGTTGGCGCGGTCAAATTTCTGGAACTCGGTGACGCGTTAAACCCTAGGTCACCGCAGCTAGCTGGCTGCATGCACTTAATCCCAAGTCAACACTCTGCGTCGTCGTCTACCAGTAGATTATACTCAACTCACGGAGCAGCAGTAATGGCCGCAAACGGCGCTAGCTAGAGCTAGACCGCGTCAAACTGCACCGACGAAGCACAGCTAGCTCATCGAGCGTCATGTGCTTCGATCTAGAATTAGTACTACTAGTGGAGTAGCGTACATCTAAGGAATGCACATTAGGATTTAAGAGCACGACGTAGAGACGTAGAGTACTTCTCCTTCCATCATGTTCATGATCGACATAACAAATATATGCAATGTCAAAGGATCCGAATTCCCGTGATCTACACCGCCTAGATCGATCTATGGGATCCAGGGCTTCATGTGCATGCATGCGTCAGTGTGTTATCGATCATTAGGTCATAACATCGAGTAGGGAAGGCACGATGTATCATGTGGGGGAGAACGTGTACTTAATCTTACAATGTCAAGGTTACTGCGCAAAAAATATATCTGTGTGTCAGGAGATGGAATCTCTAGCTAATTAGCTAGGCTTTGAGAAAAACCAAGCAGTTAGTAACTTCAGACCCTTCTTCAGCTGACCACTTCTCATAAATTAACTAAGTACCACTATATGAGAGATAAATGCTGTCTAGCTGCTAGATCGATACTAGTCAACGGTGCCGCACACTACCGTGATATTGCACCACCCGCTCAATTCACAACCCGAAACGCGTTCAGCTACCGTGTAAGATAGTAGAACCATGCACACCACCCTAGCTCCACCACTATATATACCCACGAAACCCTCTGCTAAGCATCCAACTCATCTCACACACTCCATCGAGCTCACTAACAATGGCCGCTAGCACTAAGCTTGTAGCGCTGGGCTTTGTTGTCCTCGTGAGCATTGGGTTCTCCGATGCTGCACGTATGCTGGCTACCTCATCCAGTGCTGGAGGAGGGGGCGGGGGAGGAGGAGGCGGTGGTAGTGACGGTACGTCGGGTGGGAGTGGATGGGGCGGAGGATCCGGAGGAGGTGGTGGCTTAGGATACGGTGAAACCAGTGGAGGTGCGGGTAGCCAGAACAACTATGCCAAGGGAGCTGGTGGAGGAGGAGGAGTAGGTGCCGGTGGTGGCTCAAAGGGTGGATACGGATCCGGTAACGGATCTGGCTATGGCTCCGGCACTGGTGCGAGTGGTTCGGCATCAGCCCCTACCGGCAATGGGTATGCCAATGCTAAGGGCAACGGTGGGGGTGGTGGCCAAGGTGCTGGTGCCAATGGGTCGAGCGGAAAAGGAGCCGGTGCGGGAAGTGGCACGGGATATGGTGAGAGTGGCGTAGCATTAGCGCCAACTCCTACCGCGGGTGGTGTCAGCTACTCAGATGCTGGCGGTAATGGTAACGGTGGCGGCGGCGGGATCAATGGAAATGGAGGTGGTAATGGCAAGGGAGCTGGACAGGCGGAAGTGATGACACTTCTGGCAGTGCCAGTGGACAAGGTAGCGGCGACGGTGGCGGCATAGTTAAAGGTGAAGCTCCAGGTCCAAGCGTCGGAGTTGGGTCAGGTTCTGGCGCTGGAGCTGGACAAACCGCTAGCAGTGGCTCTTCTGGTTCAGGCTATGCCACTGGAATCGGTAGCGGCACCGGTGGCGGCACGGGTTCTAGCGATAATGGCGGAGTTGGCAGTGGTGGAGGCACCGGATCTGGATCCGGTAATGGTGGATTCCATTAAATTTCATTTAAGCTAGAATCTGAGCCCAACATGCGTTTTTAGTCTCTTTATTTACTATTTCATTCACACCAGTTAAGTTCCTCTTAATTTTTAGGGTTTTTATTAGGCTCCTAATAAAGGGTTCCATGCATGATTCTAGTGGAAGTGTGTAGTTCAGTCGAGCAATCAACTGGGATGTAATCGCTATGTATGAGCATATTTTGTCATAATTTATTATCAGTTTGTTTTTCGTGTGGCTCTTGGTTATTTCTTTCTTCAAACCAATTTCACTAGCTAGCTAAAAGCTGTCTTGGCTGGCTGTTTAATTTCCTTCTCTCAGTTGGAGTGATTATGGAAGATGGCAGCCGACCTATTGCCTCAGACGGAGACTTGGCATGGTGGAGGTAGCTAGTAATGCAGCAATTCATTCTCTGTAGTGAATTTTCGTAGTCACGAACATCTCAGGTGTTACGAGAAACGAACCGAAAAAAAAGAACGCAAACTGGAGAAATACAGAGACCCAAAGTCGAAAGCATTAGTATCTGGCCGGTAAAGTCTTCAACACACTTATCTACGTACGGCTCTTCGTCTTTGTTGGGGATAGGGGTGATTATGAGTGACATAAACAATTATACAATCTTAATTATCCAAAGATACATGGCTGGCTAAAACTGAGCCTGTTCATGGCCTTTCAGCTCCACCGACGATCAACGCACAGGTTTATCTCCTCTTGGCTGTTTGTGGGCCTATCTTGTGGGCCTCTGACGTGTGTTCTACAGTCAGATCGCCGCTTAGCAACGCAGGCAGTCCAAATCTCCCTCTCGGAGTAAACATAAACAAAATTTCACATCGGCCTCTCCATTGGTTTATTCTCCCTTTCCTACTGCGCAGAACCAAAGTACTGTACTGACCAAAGGAACTCGAGCTGAACAATGTTCTGTTGTTATTATTATTTTTACCAAAAGAGACTCCCCTAATCGGTTTCTATTAAATAAACCAACCAGATTTTTTACAAACACAAACACAAAAAAAGACCTAAATAGAAAAACGAGAAGGAAAAACAAACATACACCCACATCCAGCTGCTCGAAGTAAGCAACTTGGGCATCACACCGAAAATACAATACCACAACTAGGAGTATGTCCCGGACCTATATGGGACGTTCATTTTGGGCATCACACCACAGACTCATAGTAGCACGACATCACCAGTAGTGGTGGACCCAGCCCCTGTTGCCTCGGCAGCTGCCCTGGCTTCTGGCCGGCTTTATCATCTACGAGACTGAGGTTGCATTGCCTAAATACAACGCTCGCGCGATCATCTGGAACTTTATGATGAAACACACATCACTTGTTTTCCAGATCATCCAGCAAAGCTCTGCTCCCCGCTGAGCCAAGCCCGGCCCTGAGATGTCACTATGTCAGAGGCCTGCAGGTGCAAGAAAAAAAATAAGGCCCCTATTCGAAAAATACTTATAGAACTTTTTATGTATATATTTATTAAAAGGAACTTATATACTGAATTCAGTTCTCAAAATTTTCAAAAGACACGTTAAGTAATACAATTCTCTTTTATTACTTTTCATAATCAGACATACATTTTCTAGATGAGATCTTAGCACACAAGTAGAAACACACGCTTCAGGAATTAGGACATTTTAAATTAAAAGTTGAAACAAAATCACCTCGAGTAGGTAAGAAATTAACTTGAGTGGTTGCTCGTTACCGCCTGCCCTTGAACCGCCGTGCTGGTTCCTTGCTGCCAAGTGCCATTGTCGGCACTTCCCTTGGAACCCGTACGCTGCTCCCTGCCCTCCTGGGCTCTTTGGTGACATTGATGCCAATGCCTTATTGTTCATGCATTTGAACCATTCTTTCGCCTTTCAATGCCCTCTTAATTCAAGTCTATGTGGAATGAATTAGGAGAATGAATCAAATCGAATCGTATGAAGAAAAATAGGTAATAATCTAAGGGGAATATATAGGGAGGGGGGTGTTGTACTAACTTTTCCAGATCAAGTCATTCTCCATTAAATCCCTCACAATAGGTAGAAATTTTAACGAGGATGAACAAGGAGGCGTGAGGAGACGATGCAGTGAGGGAGGCGACTGCAGTCAATGCACAACGCTCGGTGGATTTTTTAGCGAGAGTTTGAGTATTTTTGTACTCCCTCCATCCAGTTGATAAGCAACAATTTGCAATTCTCTCCGATCAAGGTGAAGGAGGATTGGTCATGTAAAATCTATCTCACCAATATTTCACCCAATTAGCACTCTCACATTTAATGCCAACATTACCTAGGAAAAGGTCAAACCCAATCGGTTTTCGTATTGTTCTTAGGAAAGGCCAAAACCCAACATTAACTGCTCTTACTTAGACTAGTCACAATGGGGAGTATCATATACTAGTATCATGCACATGATACTAGTCTATGTTACTACCTCCACAATTGGTAGTAACATATATGTGATATCATATAATATTGCATTTATTAGTTTGTAGACTCATATTGCATTGGAATCCGTTATGTTACGGTATCTACCTATGATACCACTATCATATCTCTCATCATTAATTGCGGTGCCACGTCATATTTTTGCCAATATGGCATGCATGATACCACTTATGATACCCATTATGGCTAGTCTTAATGCTAATTGTTGCTTATTCTTGGGAAAACCTGGTTTTCGTATTGTTGCTTATAAACCGGGACGGAGGGAGTACATGCGTTGCCTGCACAAGGTTTTATTAATTGGCTAACTCTCTAAGCTAATTAATGGGCATGCATGTACGTGCCTAGGTTGGACCCCTTGTAGCTTGGAGCTCTGTGCCACCGCACCGGCTGCACCTGCTCAGGGCCGACATGCAGTGAGCACCAGTTCGCGCCGAGATACTGTAAAAGATTCAATTCAACCCTGAACCAGGTACAAAGCAATTTCTAGAAGACTGATCAAGCCTAAGGCACATAAGATTACCTGCCAAACCAATTTGGCTAAGGTGCGCCGGAAAAACAAGTGATAAACTCTCTCTTTGTGGCCACAAAAATGACAATGATCATTCCCTTTCCATCCTCTTCTAGCCAAATTATCATGCGTAAGAATGTTAATACTGAGCACTAGTCGACTAAGTATTTTGACGACTTTTGGTGGGATCTTTATCTTCCAAAGAAACCAATATGGGAACACTCTATTTGATCTCAAATGAATACACGTCGCCCACTTGGAACCGACCAGAAGTCCCAATAGTCCATTGAACTCTATCACATGTATCATTCAGTTGAATCAAATCTTTCAAAGTCTTCAAACTTTTAGTTTAGTTTTCTAAATCTGAGAAAGCCCCAACCTTTTTCTTTGACTTTAATCACATTAATGAGTTTGTAGAAAGTAATGCAATATAAATCTAGGGAATTTGACTAAAAGTGTTCAATTATTCACCGAGTTATCCTACAAGAACATATTTTCCCCCATTGTTCTTCACTCTTTTAGCAAATTGCTGAAAGGTATGGTTAACCTATTAGCAATTTTTTTCCAAAAATGATAATTCATAGACCCAACAGAGGCCTCAGAAAGGATCTGATTAATTGTTATTTTCTTGACAAAAGATGCTGGCATGTCCATTCAGTGTTCTCTCCCACTTCCAATTACACAACAAGCTTTTTTCATAGTTTCTAAATCCATCACACCAAGTCCACAAGAAATGGCACTGAGGGGGCAAAACAAGAAACGAGGTTCTTGACCTCTCGAACTATCGCGGGTTCGCCACCTCCACGACAATTCCATTCCAAGGTATTCATTATCCTCACGGTGCGCTCCACGAAGGAGCCTAAGAGGGTTTTGTTTGAGTTCTCATCTTAGTTTTTCAAGGTCCTCTTTGGATGTTGTCGCAACAGTGGAACATAGGGTTCCCCTAGTACGGTCAAAGCGGGTCCACCACCTGTGGGCCTACCAAGAAGATGGACAAGGCAAGGAATCAGGACTGGCAAGTAGGCCAGCCCACCTGCCCCACGGGAACCCAACAAGCTCGACATCGACAACATGCGGCTAAGGACTAGATGGCCTTCCGGGGTCACCGCAACCCGGAGAACAAGGCAGAGCACCCGAGAGCCGAGTGCCCGGCAGGAGGCCAGGCCCGCTCTCTGGTTCCCCTCTGTACGACGTAGAAGATAAGCACGCGAGCACGTGCTGGAAGCTCGTAGAAGACTTGGGCACCAAGACGAAGGACGCGCTCCAGTGACGTCGCCATGGGCGTGGTCGGTGGGGCTGTCAGGCCCTGTCTACCCTGCTTTCTGATATGTCCATTTTGCATCACTATTTTATATCATAATTTACTGTTATTCATGATATATTTCATATTAAGATGTGTTACTTATGTTATTTTATCTTATTTTGCATGTTTGATGATTATTGGAGAATTAACTGCCGGAGTCAGATTTCAGCTGGAAAAAGCACCGTCAAGACACTATATTTCTGGAGTTCCAAAAACACGAGAATACAGAAGTTCCTATTTTATCAGAAGATGGAGGCAGCCAAAAGGGGAGGCTGAGATGGGCCAGGAGGGGCCCACACCACCCTGGGCGCGGCCACCACGGCCCGCCGAGGCAGGTGTGGGCCCCTGGCCCACCTCAGGCGCTCCCCCTTCGCGTACATCCCCAACCTAAACTTCAGAGGGGCGCCGAGAAAATATTCCGCCGCCTCCACGGGCGGAAACAACAGAGAGAGAAAAAGCTCTCCGGCAGGGAGAAATCTGGGGAAATTCCCTCCCGGAGGGGGGAATCATCGCCATCCTCATCGTCATCGCGCTGGACTTCATCGGGATCATCATCATCATCTCCACCGCCATCACCATCATCACCGCCACCATCTCGTTCCGCTGTAACATCTAGGGCTATACTTTGTTAGTTCATAGGGGAAACTCTCCCGGTGTTAATTACTCCTTGTGGTTGATGCTATTGAGTTTTATCGGTGAATTAAAGTATATGTTCAGATTGTTATCATCATTATATCACCTCTGATCATGATCCATATGATGTCTTGTGAGTAGTTCGTTTAGTTCTTGAGGACATGGGAGAAGTCTGTTAGTAGTGGAATTATGTTGAGTAATATTTAATGGTTTGATATTTAAGTTGTGGTGCTATTCTTCTAGTGGTGTCGTGTGAACGTCGACTACATGACACTTCACCTTTATGGGCCTAGAGGAATGCATTGTGTATTTGGTTGCTAATTGTGGGGTTGCCGGAGTGACAGAAACCTAAACCCCCGTTAGTATACCGGTGCACAAGGGAGCGTAGGATCTCAGAGTTTAAGGCTGTGGTTAGATTTATCTTAATTACTTTCTTGTAACTGCGGATGCTTGCAAGGGGTATAATCACAAGTATGTATTAGTCCAAGTAAGGGCGGTGCATTAGCATAGGTTCACCCACACAACACTTATCAAAACAATAAAGATTAATCAACTATGTGAAGCGAAAGCACTTGACTAGAATCCCGTGTGTCCTCAAGAACATTTTGTCATCATAAGTAAACCAACCGGCTTGTCCTTTGCTCTAAAAAGGATTGGGCCACTCGCTGCAATTATTATTACTGTCTTTTACTTACTGCATTTTATTTACCTGCTATATCAAAAACCCCTAAAAACTTGTCTGCTAGCATTTACAGTGAAACCTTTACCGAAACTCCTTGTCAGCACCTTCTGCTCCTCGTTGGGTTCGACACTCTTATTTATCGAAAGTACTACGATACACCCCCTATACTTGTGGGTCATCAAGACTATTTTCTGGCGCCGTTGCCGGGGAGTGAAGCGCTATTGGTAAGTGGAATTGGTAAGGGAAACTTTTACTGTAGGTGCTGTTTTTATTTCTGCTTGCTACTTTATTTTATCATGGAGAGATCTCCATTTGAATCCCTTTGGAAATACTACTACCACTGCTACGGTAGTAGAAGAGGAACCACCTGATCAAGTAATTCCATTTAAAATACCTATGAAAATTGTTGAACGAGTTACGAATAACCGCTATGCAGGAGATGGAACTGTCCCTCCTGGGATCATTTGCTATTTATTCATGAATTATGCGAGTTGTTCAAGTGTGCAGGTATTTCAATGGAAGAGGTCAAGAAGAAATTTTTCTATATCGTTGACTGGTAAAGCTGCAAAATGGTATAGGATGCTGAAGAATGGGCGTTCTATTGGCTGGGAGGAGATTGTGCCTCTCTTTTATTCTAAATTTTATCCTCCTAGTGAAATTCATCAAGATCGGAATCATATATATAATTTTTGGCCTCATGATGGAGAAAGTATTGCCCAAGCGTGGGGGAGATTGAAATCATTAATGCTCAAATGCCCCATTCATGAGCTTCCTGGTAATATTGTTATTGATAACTTCTATGCAAGGCTTTCTCTTCAAGATAAAACTCTATTGGATACCTCTTGTGCTGGATCATTTACGTAATAAAGAGGAAGTTAAATGGGACCTTCTTGATCGGATTGAGGAAAATACTGAAGGATGGGAGAACGACAAAGGTAGAGAATCAGGTATAAAGTATGATTACGAATGCATTAAAACTTTTATGAATACTGATAATTTTCGTAATCTCTATGATATGTATGGTCTTGATTCTCAAGTTATTGCAAACTGTTACAAGGCTTTTGCCTCTTATCTTGATGTTCCTAAAGAAAGTTGCAATAAGTATCATTTGCCTTACAAAGATAATACTAATTCTGCCTATTAAAAACATTGAAGTTCATACAGTTGATCGTATCTTGCCAGAACCTTATATTGAGAAAACCTTTTCCTGTTAAAATTAGGAACATTCTATCATAGCTAGTGTGGTTAATAAAAGTGCAAAGAAAGCTTTAGAACCTGCTGAACAAATAGCGGTTGAACCACAATAGCAATAGTAAAGGATTTGGTAACTGAAAATGTAGAAGGAGGACATATTATCTTTTGTGAAGATGCCTCTAATATTGTTTCACATCCCGGTAGAGCTAGGAAAACAAGTGTTCCTGTGCTTTCAGTCAAAATAGGAGAACATTGCTATTATGGTTTATGTGATATTGGTGCAAGTTCTAGTGCTATTCCTTTTGATCTTTATAAAGAAATTATGCATGAAATTGGTCCTTGCGAACTTGAGGAGATTGATGTGGTTATTCAGCTTGCTAATAGAGAAACTATCTCCCAATTGGTATTGTGAGAGATGTTGAAGTTTTATGTGGTAAGACTAAATACCCTGCTGATTTTCTAGTACTTGGTTCTGTTGCTAGTAAACTTGTCCCATTATTTTTGGTAGGCCTTTCTTGAATACATGTGGTGCATTATAGATTGTAAGAAAGAGAAAATTTACACTAAATTTAATGGAGAATCTTATGAGTTTAATTTCTCTAAGTTTGGTAAAAACTTTATGAAACTGAATTACCTAATGAGATTAAAATTGAACAACTTGCTTCTATTGCTTGCTCCTAACAATGCCTTGCAGCAATTCATGGAGGAACACGAAAGTGAAGTATTTATGGAGGAGGAATGAGATTGACAATGCCTTTCTTCGTCAACCACCAATACTTAAGCATAATTTGCCTGTGGAAGATTTGGGTACCTCTGCGCCTCCTAAGGAAGATCCTGTCTTCGATTTAAAACCTTTACCTGATAATCTTAAGTATGTTTATCTTGATGAAAGAAAGTATATCCTATTATTATTAGTTCTAAACTTTCAGGTAATGAAGAAGCAAGGTTATTAGAAGTACTAAAGAAACATCGAGGAGCTATGGGATACACTTTGGATGATTTAAAGGGGATTTCTCCTACTATATGTCAACATGCCATCAACATTGAACCCGATGCAAAACCTGTTGTTGAGCATCAGCGTCGCTTGATCCCTAAGATGAAAGAAGTGGTAAGAAATGAGGTATTAAAACTTCTTGATGCTGGTATAATTTATCCTATTGCTGATAGTAGATGGGTAAGTCCTGTGCATTGTGTCCCTAAGAAAGGAGGAGTTACTGTTGTACCAAATGAAAATGATGAACTTATTCCTCAAAGAGTAGTAGTTGGGATATAGGATGTGCATTGATTTTAGAAAGGTCAATAAAGTAACTAAGAAAGATCATTATCCTTTGCCTTTTATTGATCAAATGTTAGAAAGGTTGTCTAAGAAAACTCATTTTTGTTTCCTTGATGGTTATTCTGGATTCTCACAAATTGCTGTTAAAGCACAAGATCAAGAGAAAACTACTTTTACTTGTCCTTATGGAACTTATGCTTATAGACGTATGCCTTTTGGTTTGTGTAATGCTCCTGCTACGTTCCAAAGATGCATGTCTGCTATTTTTCATGGTTTTTGTGAAGAAATTGTGGAAGTATTCATGGACGATTTTTCCGTCTACGGAACTTCCTTTGATAATTGCTTGCACAATCTTGATAAAGTTTTGCAGAGATGTGAGGAGACTAATCTTGTTCTTAATTGGGAGAAATGTCATTTCATGGTTAATGAAGGAATTGTCCTAGGGCACAAAATTTCTGAAAGAGGTATTGAAGTGGACAGAGCTAAAGTTGAAGCAATCGAGAAAATGCCCTGTCCAAGGGATGTGAAAGGTATCCGTAGTATTCTTGGTCATGCCGGTTTTTATAGGAGGTTTATTAAAGATTTCTCTAAAATTTCAAAACCCCTCACTAATCTTCTTCAAAAAGATGTACCTTTTGTTTTTGATGATGATT
Source organism: Poa pratensis (assembly GCA_947311845.1). Lineage (NCBI taxonomy): Eukaryota > Viridiplantae > Streptophyta > Magnoliopsida > Poales > Poaceae > Poa > Poa pratensis. The sequence continues at coordinate 2,850,199 of CAMZMU010000059.1, read as the reverse complement.
GCAAGGAAGCTTTTGAAACTCTAAAAAAGGCTTTAATCACAGCTCCTGTTGTTCAACCTCCTGATTGGACTTTACCTTTTGAAATAATGTGTGATGCTAGTGATTTTGCTGTAGGAGCTGTTCTTGGACAGCGGGTAGACAAGAAGTTAAATGTTATTCATTATGCTAGTAAAACACTTGATGCCGCTCAAAAGAATTATGCTACTACTGAAAAGGAATTTTTAGCAGTTGTTTTTGCTTGTGATAAATTTAGACCTTATATTGTTGATTCAAAAGTTACTATTCACACTGATCATGCTGCTATTAGATACCTTATGGAAAAGAAAGATGCTAAGCCTAGGCTCATAAGATGGGTACTTTTACTGCAAGAATTTGATTTACATATTGTAGATAGGAAAGGTGCTGAAAATCCTGTTGCTGATAATTTGTCTAGATTAGAAAACATTTCAGATGATCCTATACCTGTTAATGATAGTTTTCCAAATGAACAATTGGCTGCGATAAAGGTAAGCTCACGCGAAAGTCCTTGGTATGCTGATTATGCTAACTTTATTGTTGCCAAGTATTTGCCTCCGACCTTTACAGCTCAGCAAAGAAGAAAGTTCTTTTATGATTTGAGGCATTATTTTTGGGATGACCCACATTTGTATAAAGAAGGAGTAGATGGCATTATGCGAAGATGTGTTCCTGAGTATGAACAGAAAGAAATATTGAGCAAATGCCATGGAAGTGCTTATGGAGGACATCACGCTGGAGATAGAACTGCACAAAAGGTTCTACAATCAGGTTTTTATTGGCCTACCTTTTTAGAGATGCTAGAAAATTTGTTTTATCATGTGATGAATGTCAAAGAGTAGGTAACATTAGTAGACGTAATGAAATGCCTATGAATTATTCTCTTGTTATTGAACCTTTGACTGTTGGGGATTTGACTTTATGGGTCCTTTTCCTCCTCAAATGGTTATACTCATATACTTGTTGCTGTTGATTATGTTACTAAATGGGTAGAAGCTATACCAACTTCTAGTGCTGATGGTGAGACATCATTAAAAATGCTTAAAGATATTATTTCCAAGGTTTGGTGTGCCTAGATATCTCATGACTGATGGTGGTTCTCATTTTATCATGGTGCTTTTAGAAAAACTCTAGCTAAGTATGATGTTAATCATAGAATTGCTTCACCATATCATCCCAAACAAGTGGTCAAGTAGAATTATCAAATAGAGAGATTAAATCTATTTTGCAAAAGACTGTTAATAAATCTAGAAAAAATTGGTCTAAAAAGCTTAACGATGCTTTGTGGGCTTATAGAACTGCTTATAAAAATCCTATGGGAATGTCTCCTTACAAAATGGTTTATGGAAAAGCTTGTCATTTGCCTCTAGAATTAGAACATAAAGCCTATTGGGCGGTGAAAGAACTTAATAGAGACTTTAAACTTGCCGGTAAAAAGAGATTTGAATTCTTTAGATGAATGGAGAAATGCAGCTTATGAAAATGCTAGGCTCTTTAAAGAGAAAGTTAAGCAATGGCATGATAGAAGAATTCTTAAGAGAGAATTTAACGTAGGTGAAAAAGTTTTATTGTATAGGTCTCGTCTCAGATTTTTTGCAGGAAAATTACTTTCAAAATGGGAAGGACCTTATTATTGAGGAGGTCTATCGCTCAGGTGCATTAAAATCAATTCACTAGATGGGGACAGACCACAAGTGGTTAATGGTCAAAGACTCAAGCATTACATTTCTGGAGATTCTTATAATGAAGATGTTGATTTATCAAAGTGGTAACTCCAGAGGATTTTATAAAAAGTCAAATTCAGACAACTGCAAAGCTGATTTGGAATAGGTAACAGTTTCGGTAAGAAAAAGTTCGCGATTTACTTTCAACTTAAATATTTGTTGTTTTTACATAATATGGAAAATTATGAGTCGGAAAAGGGTAGGAAACGGTGCCCGAGGGCACCACACCACCCCTGGGCGCGGGCCCCACCCTGGCCGCGCCGTGGGTGTGGGGCCTCGGAGCCCGTCTCCGACCCCGTTTCGTCCTGTACCTTCCTTTTGTTGTAAAACTTTTTGCTATATATTCACCCGGATCTCCGAGGTCCGTATATCGTGTTTTCGCGTTTTGTTTTCAAGCTGTTCTGACAGGAATTTCAAGTCCCTACATGGCGTCGCGAGGGCGTACGGTGAGAAGTATGCAGCAAGGCGCCGACGTGAACTCGAACGCGATGTGGAAGAGGGAACCTTCGTCGGTTGGGCGACGGAGAGGAGATTGCTGCTAGGAGAGCTGACATGGATCGAAGCATCAGAGAGAGTGCAAGCTGGCCAGCCTCGCCAACAAGGAGAATCAAGCCGAGCAACTCCACCTTTGTGGGATCAATTAATCTCAACGTGCTTTTTCTCATAATGTGCAGGGAGTCACCCACCAATTCCAGATTTGCGGTTTTCCCTGCAGCTGCTGAAGCTCTCCGAACCACGAACGAGTTTTGTGATCAATATCCTGAGAGCTGAGGTGGAAATACTTCAAGATGAGAATAACAGGCTCCGCCGGATGCTCGAACGTTTCCTAACCCCGATTGCTGTGTACCACCGTCACCACCAAGAGATCAAGTTAAATCGTCAAGGGGTAATGGCACTCCCTTGGCTTGTTCCAAGCTTGGGGGAGTGCCCAGTATCATCTTTATCCTTTTTTTTATAATTTCGTGGTCATATCATGAGTAGAGAAGTTATCTTATAAGATGGTTTGCGATGTGGAGTGTCAATCCTTTAGTTATCCATGTATCCGTTGGTTTGAGTGTGTTTTTTCAGAATATTAATGAGAAGTTCCACCTTTACTTTCGGTACATTTTATTTTAGCCTGCAATCTCTTTATGTGCTGATCTTGCCATTGGTATTGACGCCACTTTTGGGTACATCAAGTAAATTATATTAGTTGTGGCAAACTTAGTATTGGTCAGTAGCAACAATACCATGAAAACTTAAGTAGAAGGAGGGAATTACATGCAAAAATATTATCCCTTTATCTTTCTTTCTTGCTAGCCAATAAGATTAGTATTCTTGAGTTAAAATATTTGTGCTTACAGGGAAGATAGCATGGTTGCTTCTTATTACATGTATATTTGTGTGTATCCCCAACTTTTATGCTTGCCACGACCTTGCTAGCCTTAACCCCGTACTGAGAGGGAATGCTTCTCGTGCATCCAAATCCTTGAGCCAAACCCATGCCATTTGTGTCCACCATAACTACCTATATGTGGTATTTCTTTGCCACTCCAAGTAAATTTTCATGTGCTACCTTTAAATTATTCAAAATGTTATTATTCCTTTTGTGTCAATGTTTACTAGCTCATGAGGAATGGTAGTGTCTTTATTCACTTGTCAAACAGACTTTACCCTGACTAGCGGCATATACATCCGCTTATCAATTTGCAAAAAGAGCTGGCAACGGGGTGCCCAGTCCCAATTAATTACAACTTTAACCGCTTAATTCTCTTCACATTTTGTCAACTGAATACTCAGTGAAACATCTGCATGTGTAAACAAAGAGAAAGAGGGATGATCTGCCTTGCTGGTAGAAATAACGTCCTTCATGGGAGCCGCTCTTAAAAGTCTGTTGAAGGGAATACTGTTTCACTACATTCGTTGACAATTAACAAACACCTCTCAAAACTTAATTTTTACTCTCTATATGATTTCAAAAATTAAAAGCTCTAGCACATGACTTAATCCCTGCTTCCCTCTGCGAAGGGCCTTTCTTTTACTTTTCATGTTGAGTCAGTACACCTATTTCCTTCTCCTTGAGCAAGCATTTGAGTTGTTGTGATTCAACCATATATATCATTAATATTTCAATCATGTCTTTTATCCTTCCTTGTCTTAGTACAAAGACTTTGCCTCTAAGAATATAGCTTTGCAAGTTATCAATGACTGTAAAGAAGTGTGATAATTGAGTGTAAGTTCTGCAATATAAGCTCTAATATAAAGACTCCTTTCGAAAGATAAGTATTGATTGCTTATTGTTCTATGACAAGAATGAAGTGTGCCATCACTAATTTAATTTCCTTCGTGCATTTTATTGTGGTTGTTTCATTACTCATGTTCAAGTTAGGTTATATGAAGAGTAGTTGCTGTTTAAAATGATTTGTGTTGTTAGTAATACTGATGCTTCTTGTCCGTATTCTTTATTATCGACGCTTCACTCCATAAACTGTGGTCTAGTTTACTGAGCTCAGCTTTCGCTTGGGGACAAGCGAGGTCTAAGCTTGGGGGGGTTGATACGTCCATTTTGCATCACTATTTTATCATAATTTACTGTTATTCATTGATATATTTCATATTAAGATGTGTTACTTATGTTATTTTATCTTATTTTGCATGTTTGATGATTATTGGAGAATTAAATGCCGGAGTCAGATTTCAGCTGGAAAAAGCACCGTCAAGACACTATATTTCTGGAGTCCAAAAACCACGATGAATATACAGAAGCTCCTATTTTATCAGTAGACGGAGGCAGCCAAAAGGGGAGGCTGAGATGGGCCACGAGGGGCCCACACCACCCTAGGGCACGACACCATGGCCCGCCGAGGCATGGTGTGGGGCCCCTGGCCCACCTCTGGCGCTCCCCCTTCGCGTACATGACCTCCTCAACCCTAAACTTCAGAGGGCGCGCCCGAGAAAATATTCCTCCGCCTCCACGGGACGGAAACAACAGAGAGAGAAAAAGCTCTCTGGCAGGGAGAAATCTGCCGGGGAAATTCCCTCCCGGAGGGGGAAATCATCGCCATCGTCATCGTCATCACGCTGGACTTCATCGGGATCATCATCATCTCCACCGCCATCACCATCATCACCGCCGCTCCACTTCGTTCCGCTGTAACATCTAGGGCTATACTTTGTCTAGTTCATAGGGGGAACTCTCCCTGTGTTAATTACTCCTTGTGGTTGATGCTATTGAGTTTTATCGGTGAATTAAAGTTTATGTCCAGAATGTTATTTATCATTATATCACCTCTGATCATGATCCATATGAATTTACTTGTATTTATTTATCTGCTATATCAAAACCCCCTAAAAACTTGTCTGCTAGTGTTTACAGTGAAACCTTGACCGAAACTTCTTGTCAACACCTTCTGCTCCTCGTTGGGTTTGACACTCTTATTTATCGAAAGTACAACGATACAACCCCTATACTTGTGGGTCATCACTTTCCCCAAAGGCGGATGTCCTCACCTAACCGCAGAAGAAGACTTGGACCAGAGGAGGCGACGTCGCCTCCAAAAGACCACCGAGGGTTTTCCCGCCTAAAACCACCCACGCTCCTCGCGTGACCATGTGGTATCCCTTAGCCTATAAAAGGAGGACCAAGGCACCGAGGAAAGGGAGGGAGGAAGCAAGGATTGAACACCAGCAAGACTAGTCTAGGGCTAAGAGGGTAGAGAGAGAGGTGATCTCCTCAGGCCAGGATCTGCTCTTCGTCTACCTCTAGCCGTCCACCTGCCGGGTACACACCCGAGACCACCTTGTAAACCAGTCCATGATGAACACCTCAATCCAGAAATGCAGGAGTAGGGCTTTTAGCCTCCGGGCGGCCTGAACCTGGGTAAAACTCTCTGCGTCTCCGTTGTGTTGATTGCTTGAACACCCCACCGAAGAACTCAACGTGCATCACCCTGGTGAGGTGATTCTCAGCCTCCTTCGTACCCCGTGCCGAACCTAAAAAGGGGGTATCCTTTACTCCCGGTGTCCGTCGATCGAGACATGATATCTGGCGCGCCAGGTAAGGGGCGCAAGCACTGGATTCATCTTCATCAACCACAAGTTCGTTATCAGTAAGATCCGCTTCGAGTTCTTCATCTTGACAAATATTCTTCAAGTTCCTCCTCTCTGACAAAGGCGACGCCAAGAACTCCTGCTAGATGGCTCGGAAAAGAAAAGTCATGGCAGCTATGGAATACCTACGGTACCCAAGTCTAGGCTTCATTTCAGAAGAGCCCTCATCGAGTTCTGGCGCTCAAGACCAAACCTCTAGAATACAGTTCGTACCCCTGTAGCACACCTCGGTCCGTTGGCCAGCAAGGGAAGGCCTCAGGAAGGTATTGCGGTATTGAGGTTCCTCTTTCCCCGTGGACGCACGGTGCGAGGGAAGAACTCTGCCCCGACGTCCTTCCTGCAGAGCCGCTTCCAGAGGGTGAAGACCCATGCCAAGGCATGCAGGACGGGCTTCCGGAGGAAGATCCCCTCGTTTATGTCCTCAAGAGATCAAGATCCCAATTGGAAAGGATGGCCAACCGGGGTGTGGTGCATGTACCACAAATCTGACAAGCACAGCCTCGAGAACTGCCGCCAGTTCAACGAATCCAGAAGTATCAAAAACCTCCAAGTATAACAAGGAATGTTACACTTGCGATGAAGTGGGGCATATCTGCAGAGATTGCCCCTCAACAAAAAGCCGAACAAGAACAAAGCAACTGCAGCTCTCAGGGATGGTATCAACTCAGAGTCACGCCACGGAGCTGCTCCACCCAAGGAAAGATCAAGAAACACTTCCGCCAATGCTTCAAGTCAGACAGGAGCCTCGGAAGATTCCTACTTACCAGAAATCCTGCAGCAGACACAGAATAGCCAGAGTCTGACAGTAACCAGTTGGGATCAAACCTTCTTTCACGGAGATCTCCCGGGGAAAGAGTGGGACCTTCCGGGTCACATCATCACGATACACCCGGGACCAAGTGGACCCCCTCAGAAGTATTGGATTGCCAGGTGGTTGGCCTCCAGATCCGGACGATAAAAACTACGAGGTCTCCGGACCAGGCGTCAACCCGACGCCAGCAAGTCAACGAAGAGGCATCAGAATGCCTATCGCCCCGAGGGCGGTTCACCTCAAGAAGATGAAAAGTCCTGTCCCAGTAAGGACCTGCTGGACAGGCAAAAGCAAGATGTTACTCGGAAGGAATGCCCCAAAACCAGTCCAAGTAAGGATCTGCTAGACTGGGAATAAGTTAGAACCCGAAAGTGCTAGGAAGACACATCCCACTAAGGACCTGCTGGATGGGCACGCGGAGTCATACCCAAAAGCGGTACTGAAGCCTCTGTCCCAGTAAGGACCTGTTGGACAGAGGGAGACCAGTCGTGCCCTCAGGCGGCACTCGGGAACCAATCCCAGTAAGGACCTGCTGGATTGGAACCCGGGAGGGAGCGGAAGAACTGTCCCAGTAAGGATCTGCTGGACAGGCGATCAACTTGGCACGAAGAACCTGTCCTAGTAAGGATCTGCTGGACAGGCAGCTATTTCGGAATGGAGCCCTGTCCCACTAACGAACTGCTGGATAGGGCAGAATTACGCCTGGAACACGGCGTAGAAGACCCGCCCGACGGCCGCGCGACGAAATCATTGCCAAAATAGTGAAAGGTGCCAACATCAAGCTAAGTACAAACGTGCTTGCACGGGCTTTTTCCCAGTTGCATCGGTTTTATGCATTTTGGCTAAGACAAAAGCGGGCGTTATCTCGGGGCAGCGCCTTCGCGACAATACTACCAGTTTCCCTCTAGTAGTGGAGTCGTGGGCTGAGGTCTGTGTGGTTAGAAACGATGGGTTCTTGGGGGGTGCGCCCTGTGTCAGCATCTCAGATCCGTCTGCTTGCTCACGGCTGGTTAGCATCTGCGTCCTGGAATCTTACCCGAGAGCGTTAAGCCTCCACGAGTGCAATAAAACTTATGTATTCTTGGAAAGGGTTTTTTACATTTAAAAGCATAAGTTCCTAAGCCTTTTTGGCACCATGATTACAAAGATGTGGTTCACGGCCCTGGTAATGCTATGTCCATTTCAGGTTTTGGACATATTCACATGTCGTCTTCCTGGGCAAGGCATTCTAGTATTTCACCGCCTGGCGGGTAACCTCTGGGGCACTAGTAGGGAATAGCCTATTGGCAACACTTGGTTTGCGACGTGTAGGGCTCCGTACACATTGCTACTAAAACTTAGCAACGTGCCGACAAAGGACGCGTTGCTACAAGTGCATTATTGACAATGTGCGGGAAGGACGGAACATTGCCAGTATTATTTACATGCCCGCAGGGCATCGGCTTAAATATTAGCAACATTCAGATTAATGGCTCGCTGCCAGTATCTAGGTAGTGGCAACGCGCCCCCAGTGCACATGTTGCCAATATGTGCTTACGGCAACGCGCAAACATGCCGAGCGTTGCCAGTCCGTAGTGGCAACGCGCGCCTGTTTTGCTCGTTGCTATTCTTTGTTTATTTAGATCTGGATCGACCTCTTCGGCCGCATCCAGGCCGCTAGGTTTTTCTTCTCCACTTCATTCGTTCCGACAGCGCGGCTCGACGTCTCGCCTCCGCTCGCGCCGCCGCCACAGCTGGCTCGCGCGCCGTCCATCCACTCGCCCGCCGCATCCACTCGCTCGCCCGCCGCATCACTCGCTCGCCCGCCATCCAGCTCGCCCGCCGCATCATCAATCGATCGAGTTCGTCGTACCCTCCGCTCGCACTAGAGGTCGCCGTGTCGCCTCAGCTCGGTCGGGCTCGAGGTCGCCGTCCACACCGCCGCAGCCACGCAGTACCTCTCGGGCGCTCGAGGTATGATTTCTCCCCCATTATTGTTACTTTCGCGCGCCGGTGAATGTTTATGTGTATGAAATGCAATTAATTTAGAGTGCATTGTTTGTTATATATGTAGTTTCACAATGGTTTTTATACCCAAAGACGGCCGCTCTTACGTCGATGATTATTCGGACGTGGTATATTCTCTGTATAATTAGTAATTTTTAGTTCGTGTGTCCAAAAATCATGCGGATAAAAGTTGACATAGATTTTTTTATTTAGGGTTCCGTAGTTGAGCCGGATGTGCCGACCAATTTGCAATTGGTTGCTAGGCGGTTAGATGTTGTTGAAGAGTTTATGATAACAAGATCAAGATGGATGAAGCCCGGTTGAAGATTAGAAAGATCAGAAGATATGCCATTGATAATGAGGCTTTGGTTTCATTATGAAATTGGATCCGTTGTTACCTTAGTTGTGATTTTAATCGTAGTTGTTATTTTATTTAGATTCACTAGATGATTGTATCTTAGCTGAAGATAGATGTTCATCGTGATGTATTAGAGTTGTAAGTTTCATCGTACTCTATGTTGTATTTTGACTAATCATACACTATGTTGTAGCAAATGTTGCATATGTGTGAGGATTGTGGCTACCCGATTGTATGTTCAAGAAGTTTCGCGTTGTTCTCCCACAGGAGGTTCACACCATAATGGTATGTTTTTCCTTGTTTTTCCTTTTGTCGTCTCTTCTTCGATGTGTAGAATTTGTGTAGAGTTAGTTGTGCCAATGATATACTACTCTTGTGCATTATCATTTTGAGTGTTGGTCTAAATGACCTACTGACATGTATAACAACATTGGTTATACATTTCTCTTGGTCCTTTGTTCCGACACTTGGAAGTTCTTGATGTGCACTCTTCATATGAGGCACCTTTTTATGTATGATCTTTGCTAAATAGTCTATTATCTTGTCCATGTGCCAATGATTTAAACGATGTCATGTTAAAGGAAAGAAGAGTATCTACAATATCTTGTACTATATACAATTTGAGTGCTTGTATTAGTACCAGGTCTTGTAGGCACTCTTTTTTTCCTTGTTTTGGCAATGATATATGAGGCTAGTATTGTATTACACCGATGAATCTGATTCACAGGATAGCTAGGTTGACTCTGAGCCTGAGCATGACCAAACCTTTCAAATGAATGTAAAAAAGGGGCCAAAGATCGATGGCTTCGCACCGTCGGTCTATAGTTTCTGCCAAGCTCAGGCTCAGGGCCACGCTACTGTTCTCTGAATCAGAGTCATCGCTGTGAAACATCATTTCATAGGATAGCTAGGTTGACTCTTACATCGTGTGTGCTTGTTCAATTGATTGTGCCAATGATTAGACTCATGTGTATTATCATTTCGAGTGTTGGTCTAAATGACCTACTGGCATGTATAACAACATTGGTTATACATTTCTCTTGGTCCTTTAGTTCCGACACTTGGAAGTTCTTGATGTGCACTCTTCATATGAGGCACCTTTTTATGTATGATCTTTGCTAAATGGTCTATTATCTTGTTCCATGTGCCGGTGATTTAAACGATCTCATGTTAAAGGAAAGGAGAGTATCTACATGTAACAGCCCGAAATTTAAGCAACTAAAAACCCGTGTAATTTTTCCGCTTCTGTGTTCCGTGCATCATGGCATCATGCATCATGTTGTTGTGCTAGGGAATTGTTGTAGTTGCTAGGAATTGTTGAGGTTTCTAGGGAATTGTGGTGGTGTGGCACCACCTAAAACCAAATGGCCAATGTGCTTCAACAAATTTCAAAACAACGAAGGCACTCAATCTTGCAAAATAAAATTGCTTTCACATTTCATATTTGTCAAGGAAGTTCCAAGAGTTCAAAATACAATTTAGAAATTGCTCAAAATTTTCTAAAGAAGCAACATTTTGGAATTTAGAAAATTGCCCGAATTGAATCCTATGAACAAAGTGGTACCAAACTATTTTATTTGGAGGTGCCAATTTTTGTGGAGCTCCCACATGATATAAAAAGGCTACACAAATTATTTTATATTTTTCTAAAATGTTTAACTGCCCCAATTAAATCAAGGAAGTATTACTGGTTTTTCAAAGAAACAAAAAAGGGCCTCTTTGTAATTTGAGGAGGACCTATCTGTGATGGCAAAACAATGGTCCAGGGGGGTTTTCGCGAAAAGACCTTCTTCTTCCTGTAGCCATGCTCTGCAGTCGCGCCATGGCCATGCCGCACGCGCCAGCGCCGGGCCCCCTCCTCGCTGCTTCAACTTGCCAGGAGAAGATCACCCCGAGGCTGCACTGCTCCTCCTACCCCGTCCCCACTCGCTCACCTGCCCCGTTCCCCTCTCGTCTCTCTCTCGCCATGGAGCTGCACCGAGCTCGCCGTCTCGCCGCCGCGCCGTTGATTGAGAGCTCCCCGGGCAATTCCAAGACCACCACCAGCTTCGCCTTGTCGTCTTCTTCTTCTCCACCCACGGAATCGAGCCGGGCTGGCTGAAATCGCCGTCGTCGCCGAGTTCCTCTCCGACCAAGGCCGCTGTCGCGCCGAGCGAATTCGTCGCCGTAGGCGCAACTTCGGTCCTCCCGAGCCGCAGACGCTTCCAGGGTGAGCCACCGAACCTCCCCGTCCACCTCTAGTTCGCTCGTGCTCCGTTTTCTCGCCGTGCAGCAAAGAAGCCCGCCGTCGCCGCTAGTTGTGCTGCGTCGGATAATCCGAGCGAAGAACGATCGGATTTTCCGAAATGTTTCAGTACGTTTGGACCTTAGGTCCTTAGTCGATTTTTCCTCAACCGCGGAGAAGATCGGATAATCCGATTCCAGGAAGTTTGGATTTTCTGGGGAACGCCAGTACGAGATGTTCTTCTTTCCTTAGTCGAATTTGGGGTCTATTTTTCTATCGGATATTCCGATTTCTTAAAATTCGGAAATTCCGAAATTGCCCAGTCCCAAAATATTCCTGTTTAATTTAATTTCTTTTCTTACTAATTGGGTTAAGTAATCCGAGGGTTGTTTAAAATGACTTATAATCAGGACATATTTAAAAGAGGGAATAAAATGTAATAACGTTTTAACGGTGCATCCGATAAATGCGTGTAAGATACCGAATGTCCGGAAATTCGTGAACCAACCGTTTAAATGGTTATCATGTTTATTAAATCTCGATACCCTGCATTGCATCATCTGATCATGACATCTTATATCCAAGTGCAACATAGGGTTCCATCTTCCTTAATCAACAAATAAAGTTCGTTCATGACCTAAATTCACGGGATATCCGGGATGCGCCCCTCTAAGCACCCGAACTCCGTTTAATCTGAATAGTTGCATCATCCCCTCCCGGGGATTTAAAATTTCATGTCATCATGTGTTTGCGCATTGCACCGATATTATCCGTGGTTTTGATTGTTCCTCTCCGGTATTGTTTGTGCATCGGTAGATCAAGGAGGGGAAGTGCCCCCACCGTATCGTGAAGAGTCGTACTACCAGCAAGTTGATCCAGGCAAGCGTAATCCCCCCTTTGAGCATATCTTATCCTATGTTTCCGCAAATATTTTCTCCACTATAATATTGCATGCGGTTCCAAATGTCAATTTCATTGGATTAGAGTATCCTATAGTTGCATTAAGATTCTGATGCCAATACCTGTTTCCCTCCTATTATCCATAGGATTGTATTGCTGGCCGAGATACTTACTATGCTATGTTGATGCTTAGCCATGCTTAGTTAATTGCATAGCTATACGATGGATGGTTCATGTTGGTAACAGGTGATGCGATGAGAATGATGGTGGAGAAATTGTGGTGACGGATAATAAAATGCTAAAAGGTGGGGATGAGAGGCCACTGTGGTTGTGGTGCTTTGTCTCGTTCTCGCCGCCTAGGTGCGAGTTCTATACCTCTTGAACCAAGACTGAGCGTGCAACCATGCGTGAGGCCTATGCATTCGCAGTGCAGAAACCCTCATAGACTAAATAACTCGGGCGGGACTAGCCAGGGTCCTCTAGTTCGGGATTCCATTTGCGCGTGCGTGATGATGGTGGGATGAACTGAGATGAGGATGGTGGTGTTTAGGAAAATGAGTGGCCACGGGGCAGTGTGTTGGATCGCTGCTCGTCCTCACTGATGATCCTGGGTTAGTCCTTAACGAGGGAAAAGTCGACACCGCTCCCACCCAGCCGGCTTTCCAAGGAAGAGAGCTAATGATCAGGTAATGGGCCAGACGGTACGCGTGGCAAACATTTGTACACCCTGCAGGGTTAAATCTTTTCGAAAAGCCATGTCCGCGGTTATGGACGACTTGGGAAGTGAAGGTAAGATCATAGAGTAACTTTAACCGAATGATTAAAAACTAGGTACTAGAGGTACCACTCAAGATTTAAAGGTGAGCTTCCTCGAGGGTGATTCGAGGAGGTGCCTTTGATGAACAGGTACAGTGGTTGATGATGGTGAAAGATGAGTAGGGTGATGAAAGAAAGAGTTACTCCTTACCTCTTTTGAAAATATTCTGATTAGTCGGTGCCATGGAGTTATGTTTTCATAAATAAAATCAGCTTTATGCAAAACAGCCGTATAACTTTGAAAGCCTCATCGAGCTAAAGCTCTTTATATAATCTTGCGAGTTCGTCGAACTCAACGTCGTTTGTTTTGTTTCAGAGGAGGACTTCACCGACCTCGAAGGTGGGTTCTTTGTGGACGTCGATGAGTAGTCTGGGGTTCCCAGGTGGCAGCTTGGGACATCCTGGAACAGCTGGCGCTGTGATGTTTATCTGTAGGCCTCTTAGGCCATATTTGGATCTTGTTGTTTAGAACAACTTAATTTTGCTTCCGTTTGTTGTAATGTTGGGTCTGTGACCTCTGGTTGTCATTTGCTATCTTTCTCTATTATAAGAGTTGAACTATATGATTTTGTGTCGTAGAGTCTGTGATGTGCCAGTTGTTCCACAAGTCTTGATCTCTCTATTATGTTTTGATAGTGTGTCTGGTGGTATTGGATAACCGGAGACACAGTATCACTGTATAGCAGTCGGGTCGGGGCGCCACAAGTTGGTATCAGAGCAGTACTGCCTGTAGGAAACCCTTCTACTGGTCGATGTTGAGTCTAGTGTTTGTAAAAATATTTCTAACCTAAAAATGAGTTGTGAAAACCATCTTAGGATTCTTTTTACTCCTTATCTGGTTACCCTCTAATCTCGGAGCAATCTTACCTCGATTTGAGTTTAAAGCTTTACTCCTCGTCTGTTACTTCAAAATGATTAGAAACGTGGGTGGGTTCGACCTTTAGTGTTATGTGTCACGTTGCTCCCGCTGCGTTGTAATCCCAAATCAATTCAGATGTTTCTACCGAGTTTAATCTTTTGATCCTTTCTTTGGGTTTTAAACCCACGGACTTGAACATAAGGTCCCGGATTGTGTCAACTAGAGTGTGTTAAGTGGTGATTTCTTAACTCTCGCTAGTAGCACATGATGCTGATCTTTGACCCAAGTTCTATCTTGTTGTTTCCCTCTCGCAAAGTATTATCGTCCCTAGTCTGTGTACTTGTGTAGACGCTAATTCTATAGTTTGACCATTCGGAGAAAGATACTAACTGTGTCATTGTCAAATCTCCAGAATGGCTCGAGGAGGCCGTGGAGGCCGTGGTGGTCGCGGTAACCACAATGATGATGAGGATGATCTGCCGCCACCACCCTCGATGGATGAGGTCTTGATGGCCATTGAGGAAAACCGTGGGCGCAATGAGCGCTTGCTTGAGCAGTTGGTGCAGCAGAATGCACGGAGGAACGAGTGCAACACTCTCACTGAGTTTCCTACGCTCGCAGCCACCTACATTTGCTGATGCTAAGGAGCCACTGGAAGCTGATGATTGGCTTCGAGCTCTGGAGCACAAGTTCTCCGCGCTTCATGTTCCATTGGCGGAGCAAGTCAACTTTGCCACCTACCTTCTGGTTGGTGCTGCTGGCTGTTGGTGGGAAAGCCATGTGGCTTTGTTTCCAGCCAACCATGTCTTCACGTGGGATGATTTCCGCAATGCCTTCCGTGCGGAGTACATTCCCCAGCCAATCATGGATTTGAAGAGGAGGGAGTTCCTGGACTTGCAACAGGGAAGGATGGACCTCCGCACTTATGGTCGTGAGTTCAACCATCTCTCTCGTTACGCCCCAAGGGACGTGACCAATGATGCTGACAAGCAGGAGCTGTTCCGCAAGGGTCTTACGCCGCAGCTCCGCTATGAGCTATTGCCCTTCAGATTCCAGACCTATCAGGAGCTGTTCAACCAGGCTTTCACCCTTGAGAAAGGAAGAAAGGAACTTGAAGCTTCCAAGAGGCCCGCACATGGGGACCACCAGAGTTCCTCGGGTTCTGAGAGCAAGAAGCACAGGGTGTTTGTCCCCTACAGCGCCGTACCTCGTGCTCCCTTCATGCCGAGGGCAGCAGGATACAGGCCACCTCCTCCGCGCCCCACTACCTCGACACTTGGGGTAGACGGGAGTGGGTACCGTCCTATGATACCTGCTCCACCTGGAGTCACTTGCTACACCTGTGGCCAGGCTGGCCACTACTCAGGGAGTCCCCCCAGAAGGCACCTCTCGCGATAACTCCTGCACGAGCCCCTGCCACCCCAGCTGGCAAGGCTGGACCTATTGTGCGTGGTCGCCTGAACCACATCTCTGCGGAAGAAGCTGAAGAGGACCCTGGCGTTCTCATGGGTGAGTTACGGATCAACAATAATCGTGCTACAATTTTGTTTGATTCTGGAGCATCGCATTCATCCATATCAATAGCTTTTGCAAAAGACCACAAAATACCGTTTGAGAAAATGAGGCGTCCCTTGGAGATCTCCACCCTGGCTCCAAATGGCAAACCGATGGGGTTACTCCTGAGGTTCAGATTACCATCGGTTACTACTCTTTTCCTTTTGCTTTGGTAGCTCTGAGGTCAAGTGGCATTGATGTCATATTGGGCATGAACTGGCTAGCCAAGTACCAAGCTAATCTCGACTGTGCTGCCAAGACCGTCACCGTGACCAATTCTTCCGGTGACAGTGTGAAGTATTGGTCTGCACTATCAAGGCCTCCATCCTTAGTCATACCCAACTCACCTGAGATTCTCCTTTGCATTATGGAAGGCGAATCCCCTCCTGAAATCCAGGACATACACGTGGTGTGTGACTTCCCGGATGTGTTCCCGGAAGAATTGCCTAGCATGCCTCCTGACCGAAGTGTGGAGTTTATCATAGATCTAATTCCCGGTACCGCTCCAATTTCCAAGAAGCCCTACCGTATGCCGTGGAAGAATTGGCTCTGTTGAAAGAGCAAATTAATCAGCTGTTAGCGAAGGAGTTCATCCAGCCTAGCAGTTCACCTTGGGGTTGTCCGATACTCTTTGTCAAGAAGAGGGATTCTACCGTGCCTCGTCTAGTCTCGGACTCCGAGAACACTGCCTCTATCCAAGTTCTCCAAGTGTGAGTGCTGGTTGGATAATCTCGTCTTCCTTGGTCATGTGATATCCGCTAATGGTGTGGTTGTCATTCCTGACAAGATTTAGTCCATTCTGGATTGGAAAACTCCAATGTCAGTCAAGGACATTCGAAGCTTTCTCGGATTGGCGGGTTATTACCGGCGATTCATCGAAGGTTTCTCCAAGATAGCCAAGGCTCTGACTGACCTTCTCAAGAAGGATAAAAAGTTCGTATGGTCGGCCGAAGCTGAAGAGAGCTTCAAAACACTGAAAGCCAAACTCACGTCAGCTCCTGTGCTTGTCCTGCCGGACACGAGCAAGGATTTTGTCGTCTTCTGTGACGCCTCTCTCCAAGGCTTGGGTTGTGTATTAATGCAAGATGGCCATGTGGTAGCATATGCTTCCCGCCAATTGAAGCCGCATGAGCACAACTACCCTACTCATGATCTAGAACTTGCCGCTATGGTCTATGCTTTGAAGCAATGGAGACCATATCTGTTTGGTAACCGTTGCGAGATCTTCTCGGACCACAAGAGTCTGAAATACCTTTTCACCCAGCCGGATTTAAATCTCAGGCAAAGGCGGTTGTTGGAGTTAATCACGGACTATAATGTGAGTCTGAACTATCAACCCGGCAAAGCAAACGTCATGGCTGACGCGCTGAGTCAGAAGTCTTATTGCAACAATCTGATGATTGAAGAGGCCCAACCTGCCCTCTATGAAGAGTTCTCTCGTTTGAACCTAGAAATTGTTCCCTCTGGCTACCTTGCAAATCTGGAGATTAAATCTACTCTTGTGGACCAGATTAAGGATGCTCAGAAGCGTGACAAGGGTATTCTAAAAATCAAGGAGAACATTGATACGTCTCAAACGTATCTATAATTTTTGTTCCATGCTTGTTTTATACCAATTGCTACATGTTTTGCATCTACTTTATATCACTTTTATACATTTTTTGGGACTAACCTATTAACAAGATGCCGAAGTGCCAGTTCCTGTTTTCTGCTGTTTTTGTATTCCAGAAAAGCTAGTCTGGAAATATTCTCGGAATTGGACGAAACTACACGGGAGTCCCTATTTTACCAGAACTCATCTGACGGACCAAAGAGGCGAGGAGAGGAGCCACGTGGGCCCCACACGTGGCCAGGGCGCGGGCCCCCCTCTGCCGCGCCCTGGGGTGGTGTGGGCCCCACGGCCTCTCCAGCCGCCGCCCTTTCGCCTACTTATTCCCCCCGACGCGAAAACCCTAAGTACCTGAGCAAATATCCACGAAAAGTTCCAGAGACGCCGCCGTCGTCAACCCTAGCTCGGGAGGGTTCAGAACCTCTTCCCGGCACCCTGCCGGAGAGGGGAATCGTCACCGGAGGCTTCTACATCGCCATGCCTGCCTCCGGAGTGATGCGTGAGTAGTTCATCCTTGGACTACGGGTCCATAGCAGTAGCTAGATGGTTGTCTCTCCACTTTGTGCCATCATGTTTAGATCTTGTGAGCTGCCCTACATGATCAAGATCATATTATTGTAATGCTACATGTTGTGTTTGCTGGGATCCGATGAATATTGAATATTATGTCAAGTTGATTATCAATCTATCTTATATGTTATTTAAGATCTTGCATGCTTTCCGTTACTCGTAGATGCTTTGGCCAAGTAGATGCTTGTAACTCCAAGAGAGAGTATTTATGCTAGATAGTGGGTTCATGTCTCCGTTTAACCTGGGACAGTGACAGAAAGTTCTAAGGTTGTGGATGTGCTGTTGCCACTAGGGATAACCTAACGATGCTATGTCCACGGACATATGTGTTTGTTTACATTACGCACTTTACTTAATGCAATTATCCGTTGCTTGCAACTTAATACCAACGGGGACTCGGATGACAACCCGGCGGTGGATTATTAGTCATAGATGCTGTTGGATAACGATCTATGTATTATGTCGTAATGCCCAATTAAATATCATAGTAGTCAACATGTCATGTATATGCATTGTCATGCGCTCACTATTCGTCAATTGCCCAGCTGTAATTTGTTCACCCAACATGTTAGTTATCTTTTATGGAGAGACACCACTAGTGAACTGTGGACCCCGGTCCATTCTTTTACACTGATTAAACAACCACAAACTGCAAACTGTTCCTTTTTCATTCTCTGCAATTTAATACTCATTTTCCACACCATACGTTTAATCCTTTGTTTTCAGCAAGCCAGTGAGATTGACAACCTCACTGTTTCGTTGGGGCAAAGTAGTTTGATTGTGTTGTGTGCAGATTCCACGTCAACAGTCCAGACTCCCTCAACACTATTTTTCTGGCGCCGTTGACAACCTTCTGAAGAGTTGCTGCTCCTACTGGTTCGATAACCTTGGTTTCTTTCTGAGGGAAAACTTGCTGCTGACTACATCATACCTTCCTCTTGGGGTCTCCCAACGAACGTGTGTTTCACGTCATCAAGCTATTTTTCTGGCGCCGTTGCCGGGGAGACAGCAGTCTTCTGCAAGGGGAGTTTCACGCTTCCAATCTCTTTACTTTGTTTTTGTCTTGCTTAGTTTATTTTATTTTATCTTGTTTGCTTTCAATTATCAAAAACACAAAAAAATTAGTTACTTGCATCTAGTTTACTTTCAAGTTATTTTCTGTACTGTTTTTATTTCTGCTAAAATGAGTACTCCTGAGAACACTAAGTTGTGTGATTTCACTAGCACGAACAACAATGATTTCATATGCACACCTATTGCTCCACCTGCTGCTTCAGCAGAATTTTATGAAATTAAACCTGCACTTTTAAATCTTGTTATGAAAGAGCAATTTTCTGGTGTTAGTACTGATGATGCTGCTGTTCACCTTAATAACTTTGTTGAACTTTGTGAAATGCAAAAGCTCAAGGAAGTAGATGGTGATATTATTAAACTGAAACTTTTTCCTTTCTCCTTGAGAGGACGTGCTAAAGAATGGTTGCTATCTTTGCCTAGAAATAGTATTGATTCATGGACTAAATGCAAAGATGCTTTTATTGGAAAATATTATCCTCCTGCTAAGATTATTTCTTTGAGAAGTAGCATAATGAATTTTAAGCAATTTGATAATGAACATGTTGCTCAAGCATGGGAGAGAATGAAATCATTGGTTAAAAATTGTCCCACTCATGGACTGACTACTTGGATGATCATCCAAACCTTCTATGCAGGATTAAATTTTTCTTCGAGGAATTTATTGGATTCGGCCGCTGGAGGTACCTTTATGTCCATCACTTTGGGTGCTGCAACAAAGCTTCTTGATGATATGATGATTAATTATTCTGAGTGGCACACCGAGAGAGCTCCAACAGGTAAGAAGGTAAATTCTGTTGAGGAAACCTCCTCCTTGAGTGCCAAAATTGATACTATTATGTCTATGCTTGCAAATGGTCAAACACATGTTGATCCAAATAATGTTCCTTTAGCTTCTTTGGTTGCTCAAGAAGAGCATGTTGATGTGAACTTCATTAAAAATAATAATTTCAACAACAATGCTTATAGGAATAATTTTGGTAATAGCAATTATAGGCCCTATCCTTCTAATAGTGGCAATGGTTATGGAAATTCCTATAGTAACTCCTACAATAATAATAAGAGTGTACCCTCTGATCTTGAAGTTATGCTTAAGGATTTTATTAGTACACAAACTGCTTTCAATAAAACTGTTGAGGAGAAATTTGGGAAAATTGATGTGCTTTCCTCTAAAGTTGATAGTCTTGCTCTTGATGTTGACTTATTGAAACTAAAGAACATGCCTCATGATGTTAAAGAGAGCAAAACTCTCAATGCTATACAAGTTAAAATTGATAACAATGTGAGGATGTTAGCTGAATTGCATGCTAGATGGGAAAGAGAGGATGAAATTGCTAGAAAGAACAATATTGCTAGAGTTTATACTATTACTACTTCTGAAAAGCTTCAAACTCAAGTGTTAACAAACCTCCTACCATTAATGGCAAGATAGTTGGTGTTGGTAATGTTTCCACTTCTATTGCAAAATGTCCTAAATTGCCTGATAACTCTGAAACTGTCCTTGATAAAGATGCTGAAATTTCTAGCAATAAGGAAGAGAATAATTCCATTACTTTTGATGATAATGACTTTGATTTTGATGGTTGCAATATTTCTGAAGTAATTAAGTTCTTGCAAAAGCTAGCTAGAAGTCCTAATGCTAGTGCTATAAACATGGCTTTTACTAAACATATTACTAATGCTCTCATACAAGTTAGGGAAGAGAAATTAAAACATGAAGCTTCTATCCCTAGGAAGTTAGAAGATGGTTGGGAGCCCATCATTAAATTGAAATTGAATGACTTTGATTGCAATGCTTTGTGTGACCTTGGTGCTAGTATTTCTGTTATGCCTAAAAGATTATATGATATGCTTGATTTAGCACCTTTGGAAAATTGTTATTGGATGTTCACCTTGTTGATTCTACTATTAAAAAACCTTTGGGAAGAATTGATGATGTTCTTATCATGGTTAACAACAATTATGTCCCCGTTGATTTTATTGTCTTGGATATTGAGTGCAATCCATCATGCCCTATTGTGTTGGGAAGACCTTTTCTTAGACTGTAGGTGCTATTATTGATATGAAAGAAGGGAATATAAAATATCAATTTCCTCTCAAGAAAGGTATGGAACACTTTCCTAGGAAGAAGATTAAGCCACCTTATGATTCTATTGTTCGAACAAATTACAATGTTGATGCTTCTTCACTTGGTAATACTTGATGCATGCTTTGTGCCTAGCTAAAAGGCGTTAAAGAAAAGCGCTTATGGGAGGCAACCCATTTTATTTTTCTGCAATTTTTCTTTTATTGAGTCAAGGAGTTTGTTTACTTCTGTAGCAACTCCTTTGTATCTTTATTTTCTCGCATTGTTGTGCCAAGAGTAGCCTCTAATGATAAGATGATGCTTAATTTTGATTGCTGCGCAGAAACAGATTTTTGCTGTTCACTGTACGAAATTCCTAAAATCACCAGATTGTTAAAAATCTGAAATTTTTGTGCGTAATCTTTATGAATGTCTGAAACTTTCATTAGTTCAGAGTTTCTCGATCTGAGCGTCGTAAGTGCCTCGAAAAAATTCGTCTTTGCGGACTGTTCTGTTTTAGACAGATTATGCCTTTTTATTTTTCGCATTCTCTCTTTTACTAGTGTTGAGTGAAATTCTTTTTTGGGTGGAAGAGCTTCACATAACATCAGTGGCTGTAGCTAATGTTTAAAGTAACAAATCATATTGCGTCTTTATAGAACATGTGAATTTTTGATTATGCACTAACCCTCTAATGAGATCTACTTTGAGTTTGGTGTGACGGAAGTTTTCAAGGGTCAAGAGAGAAGGATGATATAATAGGATCAAGAAGAGTGAAGAGCTTAAGCTTGGGGAGGCTCCCATGGATCTCCCCAGCATATTTCAAGAAGACTCAAGCGTCTAAGCTTGGGGATGCCCAAGGCATCCCCTTCTTCATCGTCAAAATTATCAGGTCATCTCTAGTGAAACTATATTTTAATTCTTTCACATCATATGTGCTTTTCTTGGAGCGTCTGTGTGCTTTTATTTTCAGTATTGCACTTTTATTTTCAATAAAGCTTGACTGGACCCTAGCATTCTTGATTGGGAGAGAGACACGCTCCGCTTTTTCATGAGAATACTCCTATTCTTCACTTATATTTGTTGAGTATTCATATCTAGCGCTGTTCAGCTTTTAGCTCTTGTTTTCATGTATCTCTTGTCAGAGCTATTAGCTTTCTTTTGTAGAAAGTACTCTCTTGCTTCACTTATATTTGTTTGGAGAGTTGATGAAATAAATTGATTGGTGTTTGGTTGGTTCAGAAAATGTTGCATGTGGTAATTGGTATAAGGAAAAACTTGCTTAATCTTGTAGATCACTAAAATGGATAACTTGATGCTTGTCAATTGTTTTGAGTTAACAAGTAGATCATGATTAAATTGTGCATCACATGAGTTAAGCCTATTAGTGAAGAACTACCGTAAAGCTTGTTGAAAATTTGGTTTGCATCGGTGGTACCTCTAAGGTCTAGATATTTTCTAATAACAGGGTTTGGTTAACAAGGAAGACGGTATGAAGTCTTATAACGTTTGCAATATGTTTGTCATATAAAACTTGGTGTACGGGTTGATATTCTTGTTTGCTTACATAACCTTGCTAGCCTAAACTCTGTACTGAGAGGGAATGCTTCTCGTGCATCCAAATCCTTGAGCCAAAATCCATGCCATTTGTGTCCACCATAACTACCTATATGTGGTATTTCCTTGCCACTCCAAGTAAATTTTTCATGTGCTACCTTTAAATTATTCAAAATGTTATTATTCCCTTTTTGTGTCAATGTTTACTAGCTCATGAGGAATTAGTGTGGTTATTCTTTATTCTATTTGTCGAGTGGACTTTTACACCTGGACTAGTGGCATATACATCCGCTTATCCAATAACTTGCAAAAAGAGCTGGCAACGGGGTGCCCAGTCCCAATTAATTACAACTTTAACCAATTAATTCTCTTCACACTTTTGCCCTGATTCATCAGTAAGCAATGACAAACAGTGAAATACCTGAATGTGTGTAAACCAAAGAGAAAGAGGGATGATCTGCCTTGCTGGTAGAAATAACGTCCTTCATGGGAGCCGCTCTTAAAAGTCCGTTCGACAGGTAGAATACTGTTCTCACCCGCTACCATTCGTTGACAATTAACAAACACCTCTCAAAAATAGATACTCCTCCATGGTATGTGATTGATGGAAGGCACCCGAGGATTCGGTTAGCCATGGCTTGTGTTAGCAAGGTTGGGAGGAGTATCAAATATTTTATGCAATCTCTATATGCTTTCAAAAACCTAAAAGCTCTAGCACATGATTTAATCCCTGCTTCCCTCTGCGAAGGGCCTTTCTTTTACTTTTATGTTGAGTCAGTTTTCCTATTCTTTCTGTCTTCCACAAGCAAACACTAGTGTCAACTTTGTTACAACATGCGTTATATGCAATGTATTGGACTTGTTATACTACTTTGTGTTGACAATATCCATGAGATAAATATGTTGAAAGTTGAAGCAAATGCTGAAACTAAATTCTTCCTTTGTGTTGATTAAATACCTTTTGTTAGAAACTATTGCTTTATGAGTTAACACTTATGCAAAACTGTTTGATGCTTGTCTCGAAAGTACTATTCATGAAAACGTTTAGCTTGTGTGATTCATTGTTTACTCATTATCTATTTGAGCAAATTATAGACCATTGACTTGGATCACTTCATTCATTTACATGTGCCTTGCAATATTATATGATCAAGATTATGATAGTAGCATGTCACCTCAAAAATTATCTTGTTTTTATCATTTACCTAACATTGCTAGCGGGAAGGCCAAATGTTTTTCTGTCAATGAATCCAGAGTTGTTTATTTTGGTGACCGCTTGGTAGTGCCAAAGAAACAAAATTTGAGGGGTTGATCCTCCAAGAAGCCCATGAATCTCCTCTCTCCATTCATCCCGGTAGTACCAAGATGTACCAAGACCTTCGGCCACAATTCTGGTGGACTCGGATGAAACGGAAAATTGCTAGGTATGTTGCTGAATGCGACACCTGTCGACGGGTAAAGGCTGAACATCAAAGGCCTGCCGACACTCTTCGCCCTATTGCTATTCCCGAGTGGAAATGGGATGAGATTGGTATGGACTTCATTACCGGTCTGCCGAAGTCTCCAAAGGACATGATGCCATTTGGGTCATCATTGATCGACTATCAAAAGTGGCTCACTTCCTCCCCGTTCGTGTGGACATTACAGCTGCTAAGTTGGCAGACATGTATACCTCTCGTATCGTCGTCCTCCACGGCATTCCCAAGAAGATAATCTCTGATCGTGGAAGCCTATTCACCTCCAAGTTTTGGACTAGTTTCCAAACTGCTATGGGAACTCGTCTTAACTTCAGCACCGCGTTCCATCCTCAAACTGACGGTCAGACCGAAAGAGTGAACCAAGTTTTGGAAGACATGCTTAGGGCATGTGTAATCTCTTTTGGCAAGGATTGGGAAAAGTATCTCCCTTTCGCGGAATTCTCCTACAACAACAGCTATCAAGCTAGTCTGGGCATGGCTCCATTCGAGGCTCTATATGGAAGAAAATGCCGCACTCCTTTAAATTGGTCCGAGACCGGAGAGAGGGCACTCTTTGGTCCGGATGTGATCAATGAAGCTGAGGAGAAGGTTAGAATCATACGGGAGAATCTGAAGATTGCTCGGTCTAGGCAGAAGAGCAACTATGATAAGCACCATCAGGAAATTCACTATGAAATTGGTGATAAAGCTTATCTCCGCGTCTCTCCCCTTCGTGGCGTTCGCTGCTTCGGAATCAAAGGGAAATTAGCCCCTCGCTATGTTGGCCCCTTCACCGTTCTGGCCAAGCGAGGAGATCTTTCTTATAAGTTGGAGTTACCGGTCATCTTTCCAAATGTACATGACGTGTTTCATGTCTCCCAACTTCGCCGATGTTTCAAAGACCCTATCCACGGGGTCAATCATGAGGAGCTGGATCTCCAGGAAGATCTTACCTATCGCGAGCATCCTATCCGTGTCCTGGATGAAGCCGAAAGAAAGACCCGGAACAAGAATACCAAGTTCCTCAAAGTTCAGTGGTCTCACCATTCCGAGGAAGAAGCGAATTGGGAAAGAGAGACTAGTCTACGTGAGGAGTATCCCGACTTCTTTCCGCAACCGTTGAATCTCGGGACGAGATTCCTGTAAGGGGGGTAGAATTGTAACAGCCCGAAGTTTAAGCAACTAAAAACCTGTGTAATTTTTCCGCTTCTGTGTTCCGTGCATCATGGCATCATGCATCATGTTGTTGTGCTAGGGAATTGTTGTAGTTGCTAGGGAATTGTTGAGGTTGCTAGGGAATTGTGGTGGTGTTGCACCGCCTAAAACCAAATGGCCAAATGTGCTTCAACAAATTTCAAAACAACGAAGGCACTCAATCTTGCAAAATAAAATTACTTTCACATTTCATATTTGTCAAGGAAGTTCCAAGAGTTCAAAATACAATTTAGAACTTGCTCGAAATTTTCTAAAGAAGCAACATTTTGGAATTTAGAAAATGCCCGAATTGAATCCTATGAACAAAGTGGTACCAAACTATTTTATTTGGAGGTGCCATTTTTGTGGAGCTCCACATGATATAAAAAGGCTACACAAATTATTTCATATTTTTCTAAAATGTTTAACTGCCCCAATTAAATCAAGGAAGTATTACTGGTTTTTCAAAGAAACAAAAAAGTGCCTCTTTGTAATTTGAGGAGGACCTATCTGTGATGGCAAACAATGGTCCAGGGGGTTTTCGCGAAAAGACCTTCTTCTTCCTGTAGCCATGCTCTGCAGTGGCGCCATGGCCATGCCGCACGCGCCAGCGCCGGGCCCCCTCCTCGCTGCTTCAACTTGCCAGGAGAAGACCACCCCAAGGTTGCACTGCTCCTCCTACCCCGTCCCCACTCGCTCACCTGCCCCGTTCCCCTCTCGTCTCTCTCTCGCCATGGAGCCGCACCAAGCTCGCCGTCTCCGCCGCCGCGCCGTTTGATTGAGAGCTCCCCGGGCAATTCCATGACCACCACCAGCTTCGCCTCGTCGTCTTCTTCTTCTCCACCCACGGAATCGAGCCGGGCTAGCTAAAATCGCCGTCGCCGCCGAGTTCCTCTCCGACCAAGGCCGCCGTCGCGCCGAGCGAATTCTTCGCCGTAGGCGCAACTTTGGTCCTCCCGAGCCGCAGACGCTTCCAGGGTGAGCCACCGAACCTCCCCGTCCACCTCTAGTTCGCTCGTGCTCCGTTTTCTCGCCGTGCAGCAAGGAAGCCCGCCGTCGCCGCTAGTTGTGCTGCGTCGGATAATCCGAGCGAAGAACGATCGGATTTTCCGAAATGTTTCAGTACGTTTGGACCTTAGGTCCTTAGTCGATTTTCCTCAACTGCGGAGAAGATCGGATAATCCGATTCCAGGAAGTTCGGATTTTCCGGGGAACGCCAGTACGAGATGTTCTTCTTTCCTTAGTCGAATTTGGGTCTATTTTTCTATCGGATATTCCGATTTCTTAAAATTCGGAAATTCCAAAATTGCCCAGTCCCAAAATATTCCTGTTTAATTTAATTTCTTTTCTTACTAATTGGGTTAAGTAATCCGAGGGTTGTTTAAAATGACTTATAATCAGGACATATTTAAAAGAGGGAATAAAATGTAATAACGTTTTAACGGTGCATCCGATAAATGCGTGTAAGATACCCGAATGTCCAGAAATTCGTGAACCAACCGTTTAAAATGGTTATCATGTTTATTAAATCTCCGATACCCTGCATTGCATCATCTGATCATGACATCTTACATCCAAGTGCAACATAGGGTTCCATCTTCCTTAATCAACAAATAAAGTTCGTTCATGACCTAAATTCACGGGATATCCAGGATGCGCCCCTCTAAGCACCCGAACTCCGTTTAATCTGAATAGTTGCGTCATCCCCCTCCCGGTGATTTAAAATGTCATGTCATCATGTGTTTGCGCATTGCACCGATGTTATCCGTGGTTTTGATTGTTCCTCTCCGGTATTGTTTGTGCATCAGTAGATCAAGGAGGGGAAGTGCCCCCACCGTATCGTGAAGAGTCGTACTACCAGCACGTTGATCCAGGCAAGCGTAATCCCCCTCTGAGCATATCTTATCCTATGTTTCCGCAAATATTTTCTCCACTATAATATTGCATGCGGTTCCAAATGTCAATTTCATTGGATTAGAGTATCCTATAGTTGCATTAAGATTCAGATGCCAATACCTGTTTCCCTCCTATTATCCATAGGATTGTATTGCTGGCCGAGATAGTTACTATGCTATGTTGATGCTTAGCCATGCTTAGTTAATTGCATAGCTATACGATGGATGGTTCATGTTGGTAACAGGTGATGCGATGAGAATGATGGTGGAGAAATTGTGGTGATGGATAATAAAATGCTAAAAGGTGGGATGAGAGGCCACTATGGTTGTGGTGCTTTGTCTCGTTCTCGCCGCCTAGGTGCGAGTTCTATACCTCTTGAACCAAGACTGAGCGTGCAACCATGCATGAGGCCTATGCATTCGCAGTGCAGGAACCCTCATAGACTAAATAACTCGGGCGAGACTAGCCGGGGTCCTCTAGTTCGGGATTCCATTTGCGCGTGCGTGATGATGGTGGGATGAACTAAGATGAGGATGGTGGTGTTTAGGAAATGAGTGGCCACGGGGCAGTGTGTTGGATCGCTGCTCTGTCCTCACTGATGATCCTGGGTTAGTCCTTAACGAGGGAGAAGTCGACACCGCTCCCACCCAGCCGGCTTTCCAAGGAAGAGAGCTAATGATCAGGTAATGGGCCGGACGGTACGCGTGGCAAACATTTGTACACCCCTGCAGGGTTAAATCTTTTCGAAAAGCCGTGTCCACTGTTATGGACGACTTGAGAAGTGAAGGTAAGATCATAGAATAACTTTAACCGAATGATTAAAAACTGGGTACTAGAGGTACCACTCAAGATTGAAAGGTGAGCTTTCTCGAGGGTGATTCGGGGAGGTGCCTTTGATTAACAGGTATAGTGGTTGATGATGGTGAATGATGAGTAGGGTGATGAAAGAAAGAGTTACTCCTTACCTCTTTTGAAAATATTCTGATTAGTCGATGCCATGGAGTTATGTTTTCATAATAAAATCAGCTTTATGCAAAACAGCCGTATAACTTTGAAAGCCTCATCGAGCTAAAGCTCTTTATATAATCTTGCGAGTTCGTCGAACTCAACGTCGTTTGTTTTGTTTCAGAGGAGGACTTCACCGACCTCGAAGGTGGGTTCTTTGTGGACGTCGACGAGTAGTCTGGGGTTCGCAGGTGGCAGCTTGGGACATCCTGGAACAGCTGGTGCTGTGATGTTTATCTGTAGGCCTCTTATGCCATATTTGGATCTTGTTGTTTAGAACAACTTAATTTTGCTTCCGCTTGTTGTAATGTTGGGTCTATGACCTCTGGTTGTCATTTGCTATCTTTCTCTATTATAAGAGTTGAACTATATGATTTTGTGTCGTAGAGTCTGTGATGTGCCAGTTGTTCCACAAGTCTTGATCTCTCTATTATGTTTTGATAGTGTGTCTGGTGGTATTGGATAACCGGAGACACAGTATCACTGTATAGCAGTCGGGTCGGGGCGTCACACTACAATACCTTGTACTATACTAGCTAAATATACGTGTGTTGCAACAGGACATTAAATATAAAGACATTCTCCATCAAAAAGCGTTGTTAAAAAAACAACTCGTTTGTAGTTTATTTTAGGTAATTGCACCAGAGGTAACAACTCGGTTCAGTTTAGTACATTGACTTCAAAAAATGTAATGAAACTTCATGTCTGATCTTCCTTGGCGCTGGCACCAAAGTCATTCCCTATGGAGGCAGACCGAAGCCAGCCCTTCGCTCCCGAAAGTAGATCGACACCGTCACACCGGCTTCAGCTTGTAAAATAGCATTGGAACCACTTGTGATGTTTTTTGATAGAGGAAAATAATAATACAACAAAAATCTCATAGAAAAATCATTTGATTCAGTATACAGTTACAAACTAAGATTTATAGTAGAGACAATGCATCTAATCTGAAAATTGGTTGCACCTATGTCACCAATGTTCATGTTCCTCTAAATAGCTTATGCTCAACATTTTCATCATAACACACATTGTGAAAAGGAAACTACAATAATGCACATTAGCTGATTCAGTGTCCACTTGCCAGAATACTCTGCTTTAGGTTGGCTTTATTTATTTTCAATCAAAACAAGCGGATCAGTGGTGATAGTAATGGAGATTGGAAAATTTGGTGTTGAAGCACAACGAAACTGTGTGAAATTTAACTGCTGGTTGTAAAACAATGCAACCATGTGAAACATTACCGCACATATACATTTTCACTGCATTGGACGAGCTGGCACTGAGCAGGCCGGCAAGGTACGGATCGGGGCGGAGTAGGCCACCAAGGGACGGATATGGGCGGATCTCGCCGGCGACCAGGGACCGAGGGACGTGGCGGCGCGTTGCGAGCAGGCGAGGAACAGATCGTGGCGGACCTCGCCGGCAACTAGGGACGTGGCGGCGCGCAGCAAGCCGACGAGGACCAGATCGTGGCGGAGCTCTCCAACGACCATGGACGTGTTGGGGAAGGGCGAAGCACGTTGGCGACAAGGCTCATGGCCAGGTTGGGGCTCGCCGGTGGACCGGGCCACAGAGAGGGGCAGTGCCCCGGTGAGCGGGTTCGTAGCAGTGGCAAACAGAGGCTAGAGAGGATGTTCTGCGCCTTAACTTCGGGAGACAGGGAGAGTACGGCGGCGCGTAGTTGCAGAGGAAGATCAAGGGCGTGGTGGTGGCCGTGGTCGACAGCCGGCTCTCCGTGCGAAGCGCCCTCAGGCGCAGCTCCACGCAGCGGCCTGCACTCTGCGCACGAGCCTCCTGCTACCTAATCCCCTGTAGAACTGCCTCCTCTCCGCCCTTCTCCCAGTTGCCGCTGCCTCGATTGGTGGACTCTTGTCGAGAAACAGACTGAGTCAGGATGGGGTTGGGGTCTCAATGGAGAAAGGGGAGGCGGCGCGCGGTGAGCAGAGCCGCGGCGGTGGCGCTCGCGCTCGGGATCCAGCCGGAGAGGAGGAGCCTCTTCGGATTTTGCTGTAGGCAGGGGTGGTAGGGTGGCGCCGTCGGCCGGGAACAAAGGCGACGATGGGGAGGGAGCACGAGCGGGGGCATTCGCGAAGCTACCTGTTCGTTCGTACGGATCAGGCATGCACTGCGGGTTAATATTCAGATTGCGAGGGATTAAACTGCAAAACAACCGACGGACGAACAAGAAGCCTTATTGCTTTTATTATTAGGTAAAGATACAATTTGAGTATTTTTATTGGTACGTGGTCTTGTGGGAACTATTTTTTTTTGGTTTGGCATGATATGTATGAGGCACCTTTTTATGCACTATATCCTGACAATTTTGTTAATTTCCTTTCATCGTGTGTGCTTGTTCCGTTGATTGTGCAATGATTAGACTCTTGTGCATTATCATTTCGAGTGTTGGTCTAAATGACCTACTGACATGTATAACAACATTGGTTATACATTTCTCTTGATCCTTTAGTTCCGACACTTGGAAGTTCTTGATGTGCACTTTCATTTATATGAGGCACGTTTTTTGTCATTGATTAGACTATTGCATTATTCTATCCTTATAATAACACTAATGTCCAATTGTACTTTTTCTCAGATCATCCCGTGCAGGGCTAGACGTGACTTCTTGGAGCATGTTGGCGTTCTGATTAGTGACCACATGACATTTGATGTCAACCTGGTCCAGATGACGGTGCCCACTCGGAGCTTCACCGTTTTGCGCACCAACGAGCCACGCCGGACATATTTCAATGGCGCTCGTTGGATAGAACGTGTAGCTCGCTACGACATGCAACCTGTTGAGAGGTGCTCTTTCTTTCTCGACAGTGTGCATGGCGAGACCTATTTCATGCATAGGGCCCAAAAAAACTCTTCCAGTTTCGAGTTTTGAGGATCATGATCAGCCTGAGGTGATCGAGACCCTAAGTGACTGGAATAAGTTATGTGCTATCTATTAGCGATATCGAGTCTTAAGCATGTGCTATCTATATAATTCGAGACTTGAAATAATAAATTATGTGCTATCTATCTCTTTCGGTTGATTATTGTGTCCTATTATATTTTACTGCTTAATATTGATTATTGTGTGTATTACTGCTTAATATTGCTTATTGTGTCATGTGCTTTTAAGCAATTATCAGTATTTGTGGTTCTGTTATTTATAATTGAGATAGCAACGTGTGGCTAGCAAGCTCGTTGCTGGTAAATCCATAAGTAGCAACGTGTAACATGGCGGAACGTTGCAACTAATTTTAGTACTGGCAACGCGCGGAATATTCCGCACGTTGCCAGTAAAAATAGCAGCAGCGGAGTACTGGCAACGTGCCCCTACACGTTGCCAACTAGCAAAAGTGGCATGTTGCCAATTAGCTATTCCCTACTAGTGAGGGACAGCGTCTCGGGCCTAGCCCCCCCCCAGCTCGGACAGCAAGGATAGCTGCGGGTGCCTATGATGAAGGGCGGCAACTATTTGGGTGGTCGCCTGATGGACCGCCTGCTCCCCCACCTTATGAGTGGCCTTGCTCACACTCTCTTTAAGGCTCTCAAGGATCGAGGCCAAGTGTTTGAGGAATGCCGGGTAGTGGAGAAAGGTGGTCGAATGATCCGGCTTGAGGATGGGAAGGGATGATATCCCCAGACCACGGAGCGCTGTCACTATCTTCGAGGACAACGCGTGCATCTGGATCAGAAGCTGGTAGTCCTCGCGCCTGTGAAGCTGGAATCACTTCTCCACCTCCTCATGAGCAGCCTTCGTTTATGCCAGTTTTGTTTGCACGTCCTTCAGCTTATTGGACACGTCTTCGTGCTGGTCCCAGGCAATTTGGGCCTGCAGCCGGATTCATCTCTAGCGGCACGACCATCGGCCAATTCTTGAATCTCTTTATCTCTGAGGACTTTGTGCGTTTGGCGGTTTCATCCCTAAATGCCACGGCGTCTTTCAGGCTCTTGATCTACCTCTCTAGCTCGGCGCGGTCCACCATCGCCTTCTTCCGGAATTCTTCCGCGTTGGCAAGGCCATTTTCTGAGCATCAATGGTGTTGGCTCCAGATGCAACTTGTTGGCTTTGCGTGTCCTTCTCGTCCCTGGCTCTCCAGAAGTCCAGCTTCGCTTGCTCTCGGTGCGCTCGCTCGAAGTCCAAGTCACTTTTCAGACGAGTAAGTTGTCTGTCCTTTGTTGTTATGATCTCGTCTTTAGCCGAAGGGCTTCCTGGTTCTCCAACTCAACCTCCAGGAGAGTCCACCCCACTGCGTTATCCATCCCTTGCTCCAATCGATCCTCGTCTTGGACGGCTTTCAGCTGAAACTGCTCCACGGCTTCAAGATGAATTTGCTCTTGGTCTTCAAGATCGCGTAGACGCTGCAGCAACTCCTTCTCCTGATGGGACACCCTCAGTTCACAAGCGTCTAGTAACTCCTCGTCGGCTGCTAGCTTCCGCTCTCGGGCGTGTGAGTCTTCCGCGTGGCTAGAACCAGATTGCACATGCCTTCTGACCTCGGCTCGAGCAAAGGCAAGGAATTCCTCGGTGCTGGATTACGTCTTGGTGAACCCGGCGGCCGGCACCTCTCCTCTCGGATGAGGGATGGTCCCCGCGGGCATCGACACAAGGACAATGCGTGAGGGCTGACCGGTTTCAGCCCTGGCTCCGAGGAGGATTCTGGGGGCTCTTCAACAAGCTTAGCCCTGGGATGCTCCGTCGCTTCAGGACCTGCATCACCATCCACAAGTAAGCACTCCATGGCGAGGTCACAGTCGCAGTCAAGCAACAGCCTCAACAATGAGAAAGGTTACTCGAGCGTGGTGAAGAAGTCCCCGGGACCCGCGGGGAGTAACTTGTTCCTGCACCCGGGGGAAGGGTGTCCAAACCACCATCGCCCTCGACTCCCCGGCATTGCTCATCGGGAGTTGAGTGTCAGGAGGGGTCTGCCTGGAGCTAGGGGCTCCCCTGCACTGACTGCAGAGCTCTCCGCGGATTCTCCAACTTCTTCGTCATCCTCTACCCGGGGACACTTCTGGGACTTTTGGGCTCAGAGGATCTACAAGGAAACAACGGATGTCACACTGTCAAGTTTTCAAGGGAAGAAACTAAGCTAACACTGCTAAAGGTGGATTTGGACTCACCCCCGGTCCCTTTTGGCGCCAGAAAAGGTCCACTTCTTCCCGACCATAGCTTCAAAGAGGTCTGGCACCAATACGCTCTGTTTGGCGTCTTCATCATGTAAAAGTGGAGGCGGAAGAGCCTTGGAGTCCTCGTCCGACTCCCGATCTCCGTGCAAGCTTGGATGCACCGGCTGCTCTGGTGGTAGCTCCACCGCTGCACCCTCATCACTCACCAGGGTGATCCCCGCCACCGAGGGGGCACGGACTCTTGACGCCCGGCAGGTGCTGCCGGGATATGCTCTTCCTCTTCATCTGAAGAACCAGGTTCTTTCAGGGGAACATCCCCGCAAGCCAAGTTTACAGCCATGGAGGACCCTGGTCCTGGCCCACTACACCTTTGCTTGGATTGCCTGGGAACTGGAAGGGGATCCAGATAATCAGTACCTTTAACCCATATGCGTTGCATTCTGGCATGGGGGTCGGATGTCCTCAGCATTCGGACTATCGAATAGTGGCCGGATGTTACCCGGGAGATGGTATGGAACCACTGGAACCAAGAAGAACATGCTTTTGGCCCAGTCGGCCCACTTTAGAAGGATCCCCGTCTTCTGTTTTCTGTTGTCCTGAATCTCCCACAATGGTTGAGGTCGTTGCTGCAGAGGGGTGATTCCCCTCTGGATGAAATCACCCGTGATCATGACGCATGTCACTCCCCGGTCCCGGAGGTCCGTCATCCGGTCAATGGCGGGAAGCAAAGCCAAAACCTAGGAGCTCGTCTCCTTGGAATTGGCCAGGTGCTCAACTGGGAAAGTGGGCACCAAGAGATGGGGGCTAAAATCCTTCACCAAGAAAAGTACCAGTTATACCTCCACTCCTCCCAGTTGGACTTGATTCGCACAGTTGGATACTGGTGTGCCGCCGATTTTCTGAGGCGGAAAGAAACTCCCCCGGCAACCCACTTCGATTTGCCCAACCGAGGAACGAAATAGTGACGTAACAGGGCCACAAAAGGCATTACTCCGATAAATGCCTCACAGATATAGGCAAAGGTGGCCAGAATCAACACTGCATTGGGGTGCAGGTGGAGCATGTGCAACCCATACGCCTCCAGGATTGCGATGAAGAACGAGGAGAATGGAGGAAGCAAGCCCATTACTGAGAAATCGTGGAAGGTCACCACTTCGCCTTCCTGCTGCAGGCCTTTCCGGGGCGGATCTTCACGACCTCGACATCACAAAAATCCGAGGCCAAGGCAAGGCGTATGCGACCCATGACATCTTCGGTCGCATACGAGCTCGGGGAAACCATGGCTTGCGTCACCTTCGCCGGAGGAGGGGCGGCGGCGCAGGAGGATTTCGCCATCCGTTTCTCCGTTGCGGATTGCTTCACCTTCCTCACTCCCCCTCTCTCTCTCGCCTGGGCGCCATGGGCAAGAGGGCGGATTGGAGGATCCGGCGATTGCGCGCGGCGGCTGCCAGCGGAACGGCGAACGGCGGAGCAGAGAAGATGAAACAGGGAGAACGGCGATTTGGAGGATTTCGGTGATTTGGGAGAGTAACGGCTACAGTGCTATCGAGTCGTGGCTTATAAGGAATCCCACACGTCACGTCGCGGCCCCATTACTCTGACTGACACGGGGATCGAGGAGACGTTCCGCTTTGGGTGCTCTTGCCAGTTGGATTCAAGATGAACGTTAGCGGCCCGCGCGGATCGCAACATTCGCCAAGACAAGAAGACCCGGGGGCTCGCGTTGACTTCTCCTAGGCGCAGCCCCGACAACAAGAGTAATCAAGACAAGACGTCGGGGTCCCACTTTGACCAATTTTTGGTCATTTCCCTGACAGCAGAAGAAGGTATTCGTCGGGACTATGCCCGGGGGCTACTGTCGCAATAGTGGAACATGGGGTTTCCCTAGTATGGGCAAAGTGGGACCACCACCTGCGGGCCTACTAGGAAGATGGACTGGCAGGTGGGCCAGCCCACCTGCCCACGGGAACCCAACAAGCTCGACATTGACAACCTGCAGCTAAGGACTAGATGGCCTTCCAGGGTCACCAAACCCGGAGAACAAGGCAGAGCACCCGAGAGCCCGAGTGCCCGACAGGAGACCAGGCTCGCTCTTGGGTTCCCCTCTGCACGACGTAGAAGATAAGCACTCCAGCACGTGCTGGAAGCTCGTAGAAAACTTGGGCACCAAGACGAAGGACGCGCCTCAAGTGACGTTGCCATGGGCGTGGTCGGTGGGGCTGTCAGGCCCTGTCTACTCCGCTTTCCCCAAAGGCGGACGTCCTCACCTAACCGCGGAAGAAGACTTGGACCAGAGGAGGCCACGTCGCCTCCAAAAGACCACCGGGGGTTTTCCCGCCTAACCCCCCACGCTCCTCGCGTGACCATGTGGTATCCCCTTAGCCTATAAAAGGAGGACCAAGCCACCGAGGAAAGGGAGGGAGGAAGCAAGGATTGAACACAAGCAAGACTAGTCTAGGTCTAAGAGGGTAGAGAGAGAGGTGATCTCCTCAGGGCAGGATCTGCTCTTTGTCTACCTCTAGCTGTCCACCTACGGGCACACCCGAGACCACCTTGTAAACCACTCCATGATGAACACCTCAATCCAGACATGCCGGAGTAGGGATTTTAGCCTCCGGACGGCCTGAACCTGGGTAAAACTCTCTGTGTCTCCGTTGTGTTGATTGCTTGAACACCCCACTAAAGAACTCAACGTGCATCACCCGGGTGAGGTGATTCTCAGCCTCCTTCGTACCCCATGCCGAACCTAAAATGGGGTATCCTTTACTCCCAGTGTACGTCGATCGAGACATGACATATCTCCTTTTGGGTGGTGGGCTTGAAGATCAGTAGGCACCAAGGGACCATCTTTAGAGCCAACTAGCAAAGTGGCCCGCGCACATGCACGGGCAACCATGTACATATGTCTATTCTTTTTATAATTAAATGTGCGCAGACAACGATATAAATATGTTTACTATATTAATAATTGAAATATCTTCAAGAAGCGGAATGCAAACGTCTGGAATAACTTGTGGAACTTCATCACATGATTCTGAGGCGTTTTCGGTTCAAGAACAATTTTATTGTTTGTTAAATCAGCTTAAATATTTGTTGTAATCGCACACTATTCTTTGAAGTGGCTATATATAATTGAATAAAGTATTTCCGTGCAGTAATCCTTTCAAAACTGTATTTGGTTACACATGGAACCTATTTCATCACCAACATATTAAAATGGTATATACATTATATTAGCAGATTTACTTGCATGGTAGTAGATTTTATTCGGAAACCTGGATACCTTTGCATTTGTTCATCATGAGTCCATGAATAGAAATACAGAAAGATCTAATTAGAATCATTGGTTTCCTCTGGTGCATCATGGGTTCATCGCACAGTTAATACAACTTTAAAGGTTTATCCACACCTAAATCTAGAAACCATGAAAGAGAATAGGAAATGAGGGAGCTTCAGCACCAATGTAAGCGACTAAGTAAGATAATTTAGTAAATGTAAAAAGACTTATATTTCAAGTTATAATAAAAGATATAGAGATCAACTACTGAGAGGAGATCTTGTGCTCCCGAGCTCCAGTGATCTTGGTCTTTTACAACAAAAAATACTTATGAGTTTCAAAAAAAATTGAAAAAAATCCGGGATGTAGCCAATGGTGTATTCCACAAACGTGCAAAAAACCAACTTCAAATAACTTATATTATGGGCTACACAAAATGACAAAAGTGTGGATCGAAATATGCATATTTTCAAATATATAAATTTATCAGATTTTGTCATTTTTGTGTAGCGCAGAATACATAGTATTTAAATTTGACTTTTTGCACGCTTGTGGGATACATAATTGGGTACCTCCGGGATTTTTTTCACATTTTTGAAACTCGTAAATATTTTTATATTATTTTAAAATATCGGGTTCACTGGTGCTCGGGAGCATAATACACTTTCCGTCAACTACTGTGGTAGCCAAGTAACAAAATGATGTACCTCCATACTATCAATGGTTTGCACAAATTGATTGCAAACTTTGCAACGTCCATATATTCATCCGCCCCTCAAGAATTTCCTGCCCTAAGTACTTCTGTTCGAAAGTGGCATTGCCAAACCGATGATCTTCGGTGATCTCCTCCTGATTTGCTGCAGTGTGAAGCATTCGTATGACAATAGCACGACACTGATGTTTTCACCATATAGAAGATTAGGAACGAAGAATAATAGGTTACTGCAAGATAATAGACTTCTCATCTTGAACACATAATAGCAAGTTGAAGATGCTTATATAATAGCAATGCTAAAATTTTACCCAAGTTAATTCTGCTCCTGCATTATAATCTCCATGCCAGTCTTTGCTTCAGTTATGTTGAAAGACTTCCAATTCAAATACCGCTACGGAAATCCAAATTTATTTGTATAATCTTCATTTCAGTATTCTTGCATTGTAAATTTGCCAACAGTGTACTTTGTTATAAAAAAATCTAGGTAAAACTTTCTTTTTGAGTTAATCTTTTCAATTCAGAAGTCGAGAACTTCATATGGATAGTCTGCCGCCGTGGCCAAAATAAACTGAATATATGTATGCGTGTAATTTCATAATAAGTTGGTAAAGTAGTAAGGAAAAAAGACACAACTGAAAATAAAGACATAGGACTACCATTTCCTTGTGCCCTTTGATCCGTCTTGGAATCAAAGCACACACTCGACCATGCTGTGAACTTGGAATATTCCTTGAAAGTACGCACTCGACCATGCTTAATGATGGATCAAGTGCTATGATCTGTAAGCAAAAATGTAGAGACTAATGAACAATCTATTAGCGAGAAAGTACCATGTGCGAACTAAATTTAGTAAAAATGAAAAATAAAGGAAAGTGAACATACACAGCGGTAGGGTCAATGAAGAAATCCTGAGTAAACCCAAAATGATTAATTTTGTACTTCACTTATATATCCCTTATAGCATGATCCATGTCAGCTTGTACACTGAAGCAGTGGGATTTAGTCCTTTATATAAAACACTAAACTGTATAGAGCAACAGGATGATCGATCTGATCTCGGCTAGAACCAAAGCCAAATATATGGTAGTGTTCACATGAATATGATCATGTACTAAAATAATTTCTAACTCCCAACCATTTACTTAGTGCTAGATTGATATAGAGGATAATCAAGAACGTTATACTTATACATCATCAAAGGAAGTACATGTTTGATTACTGCTAAGTGAACCCCAACAGTATCATGTTGCCACATAGAAAGATACCGTGGGTTTAATGAAAAACATGAGATCTAATAATAGAACAACAACAATTGCCTGAGTATAAAGCGTCAGAAGAACATGCCATTAAGAGTGTTTTGCCGTGTTAATTAATATTAAAATCATTCGAAGCCACGAAGGACATGATAGTAATATTCATTTCCACTTGAATTTCATATGCTGCCTGAACGCATAGATGGGCAACTACCACTCTTTAATCATGGATGAATACCAAGACATAAACACGAAACGTTGTGGAGCAATTCATTCTTTTACCAATGAGATGGGACTCCAGCTAGCTTCCTTATCAAGGGAAACTGAGGCCTTAGGCCATATCAGTAGCATGCACCCCATTAAGGATTCAAATTCGAACTTGTACATAAATATCTTATCAAATTTCCAACTTACTCCAACTATCTAATAGCCATTGCACTGCCATCTTCCTTTAAACCTTAAAAACAATGAAGGCTCTGATTTGACAATATGAAAAAATGCTAATAAAACATAGACCATGCCAGTCTAAAAAAAATCGTGAGGTCCTGAGCTTCTCTAGCTCAGAATTTTAGTGTCACTAATTCCTCTTGCGAAGCCCCTGCCCCGAACATTCCACATGCATGCATCAACCTTAGTACTACAATTTTGAAGTTCATTAGCTAAACCATTTATTGTCTCCAACTCA
Source organism: Poa pratensis (assembly GCA_947311845.1). NCBI lineage: Eukaryota > Viridiplantae > Streptophyta > Magnoliopsida > Poales > Poaceae > Poa > Poa pratensis. Next base: position 2,811,388 of record CAMZMU010000059.1, on the reverse strand, counting down.
TCTTGCAAAGCCCCATCCCTGAACATCCCAAATATTTGCAAATACTTAAACAGCACATGGAAAAAGTATGTCATGATTTATTGCCTCATCTTCTCAGATCAAAAGAGCCAAGCAATTGGGCAAGTGAAGCTGGATACCAAATCAATAATCTACAGGCTATGTCATGATTTATCTCTTCATATAATCAAAGTCTACACCAACACATGGGAAGCTGAATCAGAAAATCAAAGTGGAGCTAAATCGCTTTTAAACTTAGCATCCTACATCTGTAATTACCAAACCATCAGATGACTACGGTTTCTCAACTTCTCATCTAACGCCAGAAAACTGCACAGGTTGGATCGTCGGTGGACAAACCTAAAGATTGCAGAGGAGCGTGAGGGCAGCTTGGCTAGGCCACCACTCGTAAGTAGTCGTGAACTGCCCTGGACCGCGGACGATGAGAACCACGCGATGAAGTGCTTCTGCCTCGACCCATTAGATTGGTTCCTCTAGATTGAAAACGGAGAGAAAGGATGAGTGGGGCAGTATCTGAGTGTCAAGAAGAACCTGCCACGGAACCAACCACCGGAGAGAAAGGCTCCAGTTACGATCTTGGTGCTTTTGCATGTCACTACTCATCTTCACAGAACATCAGAAATCTTCATCATGTTAAAAAAAATCATCAGACTACTAATGATATGGACGTTAGCTATCAAATAGAATACTTTGGGAGAAGCTAATGATATGTTGCTATCAAATAGAATATTTACGGAAATTTCACATATGCTAGACCAGTACCTATATACTTCCCTTTCTCTCGACTCTGGCGTCATAAAAACCTGGAGTATGAAATCCACTAAAGCTTATTCAGAGATAAACAATTCACCCATCATATTTGCACGAAAATCAAAGATCCAACTGACCACCATGATTGTACTGGATCGCAGAAAAAGGATAAAAAATCCATCTCAACTGTCAATTAATTATATACCTCTTGTGCCGCTCCTGTAGATTGAAAGCGGAGAAGGACTGGAGTGAGGTATATATAGCATGTCATGGCTGAGCGTGGCTCCTGGAAAGTGCCTCAATCAGCATACACATGCACGCTTTGAAACTGTGATCTAAAAACAAATATAAATGTAGCAGCGTAGCGTTCCACCTACCAGCAGCCAGATCGGCGATGGCAACCATGTAACGCTGAATCTCCTGATGATGTACGCTTGGCTTGAATCGTGAAAGCAAGAAATCAAGACGGGAATCGACCGACACGGCCGGCGAATTAATCTTGTCCGCCATTGTCCGCCAAAAATTCCTTGGCTGCCTGCAGCACTCGATGGAACCATCCCTGCTCTAAACGAATTGAGATTTTGCATCATCCCCTTCGATTCATCCATGATCTCTCGTCTCTGTAAATCACGGCCGGCGAATTAATCTTGTCCGCCATTGTCCACCTAAAATTTCGTGGCTGCCTGCAGCAAAATCGACGGAACCATCCCTGCTCTAAACGAATTGAGATTTTGCATCATCCCCTTCGATTCATCCATGATCTATCGCCTCTCTAAATCACGGCTAGAATTAATCTTGCCCGCCAAAAAAATCTTGGCTGTCTGCAGCACACTCGACGGAACCATCCCTGCTCTAAACGAATTGAGATTTTGCATCATCCCTTCGATTCATCCATGATCTCTCGCCTATGTATATCCATCAATGATGCACACCGTCCCCGGATTACCTTAATCACTGGAGGACCTCACCGACCTGGACAAAATCAGTTCAGGGACTCACGGCAATGATCAATCCGAATTTGGATCGAGTTGCATGCAGACCACGCTGAGCATGTACCGGCTGCTGGCTTCTTTGTTGTATAGATGCTTACGCAATTCACCTGAAATCGGCGGCAACGGTGTGAGGTAGGTTTTGTCGATGCAGCCACAGCCGTGCGAGGAAGAAGAGACCACGTTTTGTGTTTCTGTTTCTTTTCACGGGAAGAGGAAACGAAAAGGTTTTTTGTTTTGTTTTGACGGGAACGCAAAAGTTGGTCAGTTCTCGACTCCCTCATACCCAGCGCTGCTAAACAATGAGCAGGCTTATTACACACCCTTGGGCTACTCAACTACATGTTTTTAGATAAAGGGAGTTTTATTACTTAAGATGTTTAAGCATTACACCCAGCCTCTGCATAACTAAGATGCACACAGCCGTAACAAGTCTGAAAGTTCTAAAAATAAAAAGTCGAATTACATATCAGAATGAGAAAGTGTAAAAACGTCTATGGTGGTGGAGGGCCGATCCGCAAATTATGCTGCCATCCATGTCGGGATAAAAAGTCTCTCGCCGTATCCTTCAGTCTTGTACAGACCTCCATAAACAGGTCTCGATGCACCACATGTTGCAGTACTCAACTACGTAGTCATGAAATTCCATCATGAGACGATATTTGATATTGAGGAATAAGTGTCCCAGGCGTGCTTGATCATGAGATTTCGAGATGAGCGCTTGCTTCAGGTTCAGCGAGTCCGTAGCCACAATGACCCGGCCTATACCCATCTGATCCGCTTGCCGTACTCCATTCTCCACAGCAAGAGCCTCAGTATGCAGTGCATCACTCACATGGTTGATCGGTTGTCGGGGGAGTATCCCCGGGTAGGGTCAAGGCTTGGCATAAGTGGAGTTCGAAGGTGTGCCGAGGTACGGAAAGGGCCGACCTGTTTGGGCCTGGGAATGTCCGGGCTTCATCTTGACCTGGAGATTACAGGCCGACCTATCTTGGCCAGGAGGGGTCCGAGGTATACTATTGGCCAGGGCTGAGATTCACTATCCGAGCTGTGTTCAGCCGACCTAACTACCTCGTTGCCGTGGTTTGGGTTGTGAGTGCAGGATGAGCTGTGGGAAGGAAGTGAAGTCCGACCTGGTAAAAGATCTTATGCGCAGGAGGCCATAGCTCGGGCAGGAGTCAATGCTCTAGTCACTTCTCGCCTGACACGGGAGCGTCTGTCATGGAGCGTGGCAGAGGCGTGCCCCGGGTTCTGCGGGTCTGCACGTCTCTGACCACTGACCCCTAGAGTTCCGAGGTCAGGGCTACGAGGTAGCTCGGCGCGGCTACGTCCTGTCTCAGTCAGAGGGGACATCCTAGCTCCACTGTGGTGATGCAGGGGATGGGCATGTCATGTCTTGTCCCTGACAGGAGTGCAATGATGATCAAAGCAGAGGCGTGGCTACAGTACTCGGCGAGGGGCACTATGGTAACCCGGCTAGTAGGGGTGTTACCTCCGCAAGAGGGCCCCGAAGCAGGGTACATCGTGGTGTTCTTCGTGTTCTTGGTTGGTTGGTTTTCAGTTCGTGTTCTTGCGGTTTTTGGTGTGTTCTTGCTTGTGCACTTCAAGAGTGCATAAACCCTCCCCGGATTCCCCCAACGACCATTCGGCCCCATCTTAGCCATACCCATGGCATCTGTCGTGATCCCACCACGACAGTTGGCGCCCACCGTGGGGCAGATTGAGGCGTTGGAGGGAGTATACATCCGGACGGGCTCAGGCGAGCGTGTTCTTTCCGGGCTCATCGCCAAGATCGGTGAGTTCAACTTCGTCAGCGACAACGCGGGGTGCTTCGCCGGCAAGCCCTTCCCCGAGCATGGCTTCACCATGATGCTCGGCAGCTTCGTCACCTACGTTGCTGTCGAGGTTGTTCGCGAGTACCCGGAGCAGGTGCTCGTGGACGACGAAACTCCTCTCCTTGCGGCGCTAGGTCGGCGTATCACTCGCCCTGAGAGCTGCGTCGAGGTGATGATGACCGGTACGGTGGATGCCGCTGGCAGAGGAGATGCCAGCAGATCCAAGCCGGCCGAGGTTGCGGCTAAGGTGAGAGCTGCAAAGCCCAGGCTAGAGAAGGAGTTGCCTGGCACCCCTGAGGTGCAGGGCCGAGGTGCAGTCCTAACAAAGATAGCAGAGACACTAGCAGATCCTGTAGATCCCGGAGTAGATATAGTGATGACTGCGGCCGAGCTAGAGGAGAAGCGTGTCTTGTTGCAAAAGGAGGCTGTAGCCATGATAGCAGCCCGAGATGAGTTCAATAGAGATCTGCGTGAGTACAATGCAGCGAATGGCTTCACCCCGGTTGCAGCTGATACCAGTAGGTTAGCCGGGGTGCGGCAGAGAGGCAAGGGGCTCAATGACGAGATGAACAGGGAGGCTCGACCTACCACCTCGGCTAGGAGTGAGAGTCGCGTGTCAACTGGAAGGCCGGTGTATAGTTCCCCTGCCAAGAACCTCAGAGCTGCCGAGGCAGGCAGGGCCGAGCTATCCGGGTTGACTGGAGATGCATGGCGTGCGCAGCAAAAGCGAGTCAATGAATTGGTCTATGTAGCTAACCAGCAGAATGAGGCTCTCCGCAGAGCCGGGGCTGGTGATTCGCAGATGGTCTATTCAGCTAGGCCCGTTAGTCAGGTGTCCAAGGGGCAAGCCTCGTCTCCACTCGTCGGAGGAGCCGATCGAGCCCGGAGTGTCAACTCGGGTCAGAACAAGCAGCTGCTGAAGTATGATCCGGTGTTAGCAGCAAAGCAGAAGGTGGGCCAGGGCAATGCTAGCCGGGCTAGGGGTAACTCCGGCCAGGGAAATCAGAATGGTGGGCAAGCAGCATCGGCTGGCCGAGGTAAACCACCTCCGCCCCCGAGGTATCAGCAACAACCCCGGCCGCAGGAGCAGTATCAGCCAGAGCCGGAGTATGCTCAGCAACCTCAGAACGTCGGTCAAGGCGATGACCGATACGATGATGGAGACTCGGCCATGGCGCGGGCCGGGTATCACAGAGTGGATGGGTCGTTGGGACCTCGGATAGGAGCTCGGATGTTAGCTCCGGGCGACGTCCGCAACAAGCTGGATAGAATCTATTGTCCGAGCAGTGGAGAGGAAGGCCCTCCTGGTCCGGCATGTTTCGGACCTCGGATCATGAGGGAGCCACCACCACCAGTATCTCAGTTCCAGTTAGGTCGGAACGCCAAGCCATACAACGGGAGCACCAAGCCACAAGATTGGTTGACAGATTATGTATCCTCGGTGCACATAGCGGGGGGCAATCGCCGATGGGCGGTCCGGTATCTCCCGCACATGTTGGAGGGTCCAGCTCGGATCTGGCTGAATAATTTGCCGGAGTATAGTATCAACTCCTGGATAGACTTGGAGCTGGCGTTTAACAGCAACTTTGCTAGTACCTACAAAAGGCCAAACCGACCTCAGCTCCTGGCAGCATGTAAGCAAGATGATCATGAAACTGATCGGAGTTCTTAACTCGGTGGAGCAATGTCCGGAATTCCTGTGAAGGAGTTGTAGAGGCCCAGGCCATCTCCTGGTTTGCAGATGGTTGCCGACATGGCAGTATGCTGTGGCAGAGGCTACAGAGAGATATGCCGAAATCCCTTGCAGAGGCAATCCGGATTGCAGATTCTTATGCTCTTGGTGATCCGATGCAGCCAGCAGCCGAGGCAGGAGCACGTAACAGAAGAAGGGAGCCAATAAATAACCGGCTCGGACCGAGGTATAATGACCGCCAAGAGCTCGGGCACAAGAGGAGGGAGCCGGACTACCCGTACACCTCGAACCAAGTTGCAGCGGTGAACCCGGATCAGCCCGAAGCTGGAGGTGTCCAGAGGCCGAAAATCAGTGGTCCGGCATTTAGTCCGAACCCAGAGCCACCCTTGACTTATGAATCAATGATAGATGGTCCTGCCGTTACCATACGACCGATCCGCGTAAGCCAGCCAACCATTCAACCCGGCAGTGCAGCTGGCACCGCAGGATCAGGGAAGAAGGGGCAAGGGCCGGAGGAAACAGAGGAGGACCACCTCAGAGATTTCAGCCAAGGTCTAACCCGAATCTGTCCGGAGCAAATGTTACCCCAATAACCACTGCACCTCCTCCGAGGCCTGCAGCGGCAAGACCGGTGAATGTGGTGAACGTCCGAGGTAACAACAACAATGGTGGTGCCGGACCAAGCCAGCAGTATGAATACCCCGGAAATGACTATAGAGAGGCTCATGCGAGCTATGTGGTCTTTGTGACCGAGCCCACTGACAAGAAGAGTGTGCAGAGGCGTGCCATGGAGGTGAATGCAGTAATGCCGGTGGTGCCGACCTACATGAACTGGTCTGAGCAGGAGGTCACTTGGAGCAGGAAAGATACACCTCGGATCATGCCGAGCCCTGGAAGGTATGCCCTGGTGGTAGATCCGACGTTGTGCGGGCCTACTAACAATGTAAGGTTTACCCGAGTTCTGGTGGACAATGGCAGTGCCATCAACATCATGTACCGGACACAATGGTGAAGTTAGGCATATCCCCAAATCAGTTAATGCCTAGCAGTTGTACCTTTCATGGGATTGTGCCTGGCGTTTCCTGTGCACCCATGGGCAAGATATGGGTGGATGTAGCGTTTGGAACCAAGGATAACTGCCGAGTTGAGAGTATCGAGTTCGAGGTGGTGGACTTGGAGAGTGCATACCATGCATTGCTTGGAAGGCCAGCCCTGGCCAAGTTCATGATTTCCACCCATGTGGCGTACCTGAAGATGAAAATGCCAGGGCCCAGTGGGATCATAACCATCTCGGGTGATTACAAGCGAGCCATTCAGTGTGCCTCGGCGGGGTCTAATCTGGCCGAGGCTTTGGTGATTGCAGCTGAGAAGAAGAAACTGCACGAAGTGGTGGCAATGGCGCAGTCCACGCAGCTCGGCTGTCCGGACTGATGAGCCCGGACTCAGCTGCTGCGTTCGAGGTGCCCAAGGAGACCAAGAGAATTCCCATTGACCCGGAGCACCCGGAGCGCATGGCCATCATTGGGGCCGGGCTGGGCGAGAAATAGGAAGGCGAGCTCTGTCACTTCCTCCGTGAGAATCGGGATATCTTTGCATGGTCAGCTAAGGACCTGCCTGGTGTTCCGAGGGAGTTGGCAGAGCACTCTTTATTTGTCAGGCCGGAGGTGAAACCGGTGAGGCAACCGACCCGTCGTCTCTCAGACGACCGAAGACAAGTGGTGCTGGACGAGCTGGCTAAGTTGCTTGCAGCCGGGTTCATAATGGAGGTGCTGCATCCGGACTGGATATCCAATCCAGTCTTGGTGGAAAAGAAGAAGGACGAGCCAGCCGTGGTCAAGGTGTGGCGCATGTGCATCGACTTCACTAACCTCAACAAGGCGTGCCCGAAGGATCCGTTTCCATTACCTCGGATTGATCAAGTGATCGATTCTACTGCTGGTTGTGAACTGTTGTCCTTTATCGATGCGTACTCTGGTTTTCACCAGATACCACTGAACTCGAAAGATCAAATAAAGACTGCCTTTATTACCCCGTATGGGGCGTACTGCTATCGTGTCATGTGTTTTGGTCTGAGAAATGCCGGGGCAACTTATCAGAGGTGTATGCAGAAATGCCTGCACTCTCAGATGGGTAAAAATGTGCAAGTGTATGTCGATGATATTGTCATCAAGTCTAAGGAGAAACATACTCTCCTCGAGGATCTCGAGGAGACATTTGTGAACCTGAGAAAGTATAGGTTGAAACTTAACCCGGACAAGTGCACCTTTGGTGTCCCGGCTGGAAAGTTGCTCGGCTTCCTGGTGTCTAGCCGGGTATTGAGGTTAACCCGGCCAAGATCCGAGCTATTGAGAACATGAGATTACCGGAGTGTTTGAAAGATGTGCAGAAATTCACGGGTGTCTAGCCTCGTTGAGCCGATTTGTAAGCAGGTTGGGAGAGAAAGCCTTACCTTTGTACCAACTCATGAAGAAAAGTACCGGGTTCACATGGACCCCGCAGGCCGACCTGGCGTTCAGTGAGCTGAAAAAGATGTTGTCCACCGCTCCGGTGTTGGCATCACCATTGCACAATGAGCCGATGTTACTTTACATTGCAGCCACAAACCGAGTTGTAAGTGTGGCAGTGGTGGTGGAGCGCGAAGAAGGTGGCAGGTCGGTTCAAAGACCAGTGTATTACTTGAGCGAGTGATCTCTACCTCGAAGCAGAATTACCCTCACTACCAGAAGATGACGTATGGTGTCTACCTGGCGGTCAAGAAGTTGAAGCATTATTTCCAGGAGCATCCCATGACGGTGGTATGCGAAGCTCCAATCTCGGAGATCATCGGGTGCAAAGATGCAACTGGCCGGGTTGCCAAATGGGCGATCGAGGTGTCTCCATATGCACCGCTGTATGAGAGAAGAGATGCAATCAAATCCCAGGCGTTGCCGGACTTCTTTTGTGATTGGGCCGAGATGCAGTATGAGCCACCCAGGCCGGACTATAATTATTGGAAGATGCATTTTGATGGGTCCAAAACAAAGATCGGGCTGGGGGCTGGAGTAGTCCTCACCTCGCCAAAGCGAGATCAGTTGAAGTACGTGCTGCAGATTCATTTCTCAGCGTCAAACAATGTGGCGGAGTATGAGGCCTTAATCCATGGCCTCAAGGTGGCAAAGGAGATCGGTATCCGGCGTGTAGAGTGCTTCGGCGATTCCGACCTGGTGGTGCAACAATCTTCTGGAACTTGGGATGCACTGGATGCCAACATGGCGTTGTATCGGTTCCATGTGCAAAAGATATCCGGGTTCTTTGAAGGGTGTGAGTACAGGCATATACCTCGGACAGAAAACAATGCTGCCGACGTGTTGTCAAAGCTCGGTTCATCTAAGGAGGCAATACCACCTGGAGTAGCCCTGAATCACTTGAGAACTCCTTCAATCAAACCTTCCCTGAATCCGAATCTATTTACATCCCGGCTGAGCAAGAGCCCGGACCTGTTCCAATGGAGGTAGACGTCGGTTGCGTTTGCTCGGACCCGGGAACTGCGCACCGAACCTCGGGGACTGCTCATCAAAACTCGGGGACTGGTCGCAGGATGGTGGAGGAAATAATGGAGGAAATTATGGTGGCCGAACCAATGGAGGTGGACGAGGAACTTTTTCCTTTGCACCCAGTGCCGGAGTGGGCGGAGCAGATCATGAAGTTCATAACGGAGGGGAGTTTGCCAAGTGACACAACCGAGGCTAGGAGAATCCAAAGGAGGGCCAAGGCGTACACCATCATAAACAAGGAGCTCTACAAAAGAAGCGTAACCGAGGTGTTGCAACGGTGTGTCGAGCCAGCTGAAGGCAAGGAGATGCTTTTGGAGATCCACCAAGGAGAGTGTGGACATCATTGCAGCACAAGAGCTTTAGTGGCCAAGGTTTCGCCATGGGTTCTATTGGCCCACCGCTCTTGCTGATGCCGAGGACATAGTCCGGAGATGTGAAGGATGCCAAAGGTTTGCCAAGCAAACGCATGTGCCAGCCTCGGCGCTCAAAACAATTCCTATCACTTGGCCGTTTGCGGTATGGTGTTTAGATATGGTGGGAGAGTTCAAACCAGCCCGAGGTAACATGACACACATACTGGTGATGGTGGACAAATTCACCAAATGGATCGAGGTGAAACCAATTCGGAAGTTGGATGGTCATTCAGCAGTGACTTTCTTGAAGGAAATCATTCTGCGATATGGGTACCCTCATAGCATTATCTCGGACAACGGCACAAACTTTGCTGTTGGAGAGTTTGCTCGGTTTTGCATGAACAAGGGAATCCGGCTGGACATAGCCTCGGTGGCACATCCGGAGTCTAATGGGCAAGTGGAAAGATCAAATGCTCTGGTGTTGGCCGGCATCAAGGCTCGGCTTATTGAACCACTGCTGAAAACTCCGGGGTGCTGGATTGATGAGATACCAGCAGTACTATGGGGTCTAAGGACCACGCCAAATCGATCAACTGGCTATACGCCATTTTTTATGGTCTATGGGGCAGAAGCTGTACTACCCACTGACATTGAGTATGATGCGCCCAGAGTGGCCATGTACACTGAAGCCGAGGCAAAGGAGGCTCGGGAGGATGCAGTAGATCTGCTTGAGGAGGCTAGAGAGTTGGCCTCATCTCGGTCAGCAATATACCAGCAAGGTCTCCGGCGTTATCATAGCCGGAGTGTCAACCCTCGTGTGTTTCACGAGGGAGATTTGGTGTTGAGGCTGGTGCAGCGCAAGAAAGGTCGGCACAAGTTGTCACCTCCATGGGAGGGACCGTACATTGTGAGCCGAGCTCTGCTCAATGATTCCTACTATCTAATAGATGCGCAGGAACCAGGGAAGATGGGCTGGACAACCCCGGATCAGAGGTCAGGCGACCATGGAATATAGCTCTACTCCGACCTTTCTACTCATGAAAGGCGCAGTGTATGTACCTCGGTTAATCCTTAATAAAAATGTCGGCACTCCGAGGTTGAAGCTCGGAGACTGCCTCGCTCTCGTGCTTGTGTTTTATCTCTGTTTGTCAGTTTCGTTCATATGCCGAACTATTTTGAACCTCGTCTCAAACTTCAAGTAATGTGTGCTATGTAACTAATCTTGTGACTCGACTGGCATCTGCCTAAAAGGTAGTCAAGAGCAAAGATGAAAAAACGTGGGAGACATGAAAATGAACTCGGGGACTCGGTCCAAAAATATAGTTCGGCATGTGTCGTTTACTAACCCCTGTCTTTACCTTTCGTTTATGTCGGATGGTTTTGGAAACACACTTCGAGATTTGCTAAGTACTGTATGCTATAAACAACAATCTTGTGACTCGACTGTCGAACGCCTAAATGGTAGACAAGAGCAAAGAATGCCAGATATAGTAAACACGAAAGTGAACTCGGGGACTCGTTCCAAAAGGGTTCGGCATAAGTTCTTAGAAAAGCTTGGTTCGGATAGCAAGTTAAAAGTAATGGTAGCAAAGCAAACTACTTAAGGTCTGTTACATCTGCACCCGGCATACCGGGGATTTAATGTTTTGCTTAAAATAAATTCAGGCCTCGGAACCAGAGACCTCGGTCGCCGAAGTGGTGGCAGTGGGAGCCTCGGGCGCAGGAAACAACCTCGGTCGCGGAAGCAACCTCGGTTGTGGGAGTTGTTGCCGGGGTGTCCGTCACGTCGGAGGAAATCACCTCGGTGGCTACAGCTTTGCCGGACTTGCCCTTGGAGTTCGGAGGTTCGTCGAAGCTGAAGTCATCATCAGAGCCTTCGGCCACCTCGGTTGTTTTGCCAGCCTTGCCCTTGGAACTCTCTGGCTCTTCAAAGTCAATGTCCTCGCCTTCAGAACTTTCTTCACCAGACTGCTTCCTCGTCCGAGCTCTCTTCGTCCTCAGAGTAAGGCGCCCTTCATTGAAGATCCGGGTGTTTGCATAACTAGCAAAGAGGTCGGCAGCTGCTTGGCGTTTCGCAATGCCATCAGGGGTGGAGTTCCAGGAGAGCCCTTGCGCAAGGAAGTAACAGTATGGATCTCAATCTCTTCATACCAGGACAGCACGAATACCAGGGCCTTGTCCGATCCAGCCCGAGCCGATGAGCATCTCCACTCCCGAAGTCTAGCCTCGGCTCCTTTCAGCTTGGTGGCGAGCTCGTCGATGCAAGTAGGAGCATTAACCTTGGGCCAGAGGGCACGGTGGACCTCGATGGCAGCATCAACCAGCTTGGTTCCAATGGCTCTGAGCGGCCTGATCCGAGCATTGAGGGCGACAAGGTGGTCTTGGATATCCCAGCTGTCGCTGAGGGTTTCTGTCTCAGCCCTCTTTGCCCGAGCTGCTTGAACTTCGCGGATAGCCTTGTCCTTGGAGTGCTCGAAGTTCTCTGAAGAGGACAAAAAGGCTGTTGCTGAAATAAGACATACGGTGGCACGGGGTCTAGGTCGGCAGAAAATAAGGAAAAGGGGAAAAGAAACTTACTGTCCATTTGGTCGTTAATCCGAGTAAGCTCGGACAAACAGCTTTTCGAGATAGCCCGGAGGGCGGTAAGTTCGGCTTCGGCCGAGGTGGCACGGCTCTCCAGGGTCTTGGCAAGATTTTGCTGCTGTTCGGCGGCCTGGTCCTTAACCTTCATAGCGTTCTCCGCAGCAGTCTTGGCTTCATTAGCCCGGTTCAGCTCTCGCTGCAGCCGAGCTATTTCATCCTCGGCTGTCTTCAGCTTGGAGGCGTGATCTTTGTCGCTCTGCTCCTTGGCGGATAGAAGAGTCCGGTGAGACTTCTTCAGTCTGTTGTGATCTAGCAGGAGGTTCTTGAAGACCTTTGTCCGAGCATTGTTGCATCCTGAAGAAATAGAGAGATCAGTTCGAAGAAATCCGAGGTCTTTTTAGTACCCGAGGCCCGGGGACTTGGCATTGGCCTCGGGGACTCAGCGTGGAGAAATGACAAGTTTTTGAGATTCAAGTCGAGCAATTTTAACTCGGTGGAGTATCAATTGCTCAACCCGAATCTCGGGGACTGGGAATAGTATGTGTTGGTCATTTGATATCAAAGGAAGAAAGAAAGTTGTAAAGAAACTTACCGAGGCCTTCTTGCTGCAATCGAGGACTGCAGCCTGCATGGTGTAAATGGACTGGAGCACGGCGCTGGGTCCAACGGGATGCTCAGAGCCCGGGTTAGAGGAGACCTCGGCAGTGTCAGCCGAGTTCCAGTCTATGTCATAATGCTTCTCTGAGCCTAAGCTGTTCCCGCTCTGGGTCCGGAGTTGCCCGACCTCCCAGCTGCTGATGTCCGGCTGAGTGGTAGCAGCAAAAAGAGCTCGGGAGGTGGCGACCTGAGAGCTTGTGGGCGCAATCTTGGTGGAGGTGGACTTCGGCGCAGGAACGTGCGGCACCAGTTGGGTGCTTGCAGCCTTGGGTCCCGTTGGCGGTGGCGGCATTGGAGTTTGTTGGGGCTGTTTGGGAGGCTCAACAACAGAATCTTTCTGCTGCTGTTGGAGCTGTTGCTTCTGCTGCTGTTGTTGTTGTTTCTTCTTTTGTTGCTGCTGCTGGTTGCGCGCAGCCTGAGACTTGGGGGAGAGCCGAGGCTCCTGCACGGTCTTTGCCGGAGTCTTGGCGCGGTCTGTCTCCGCATCTTTCTGAGGAGGTGGAGGAGTCTGACCTCGGCGGGGAGCAGAGCTCGGCGGTGGAAGTTCGGAGGAGGAGACGCGCACTGGGGAGGAGACGGTCTTATCCGGGCTGGTAAGGTCGATGGACGGTCCTGGAGGAGAGGCTCTGGCGGGGCTTCCGAGGTTGACCTCAACTCGGGGGTCTGAGTTTCAACCACTGGAGGCAGTGGTGAGTGTATGGAGCTGTGGCTCTGCTTGATATGCCGAGCCGGGCTGGACAAAAGAGAGAAAGATTAAGTTAGAATGTAAAAAACTTAACCTCGGAGCAGCGTGAGGAGTAAGGAGGAGCAAAGGAGGAGCAAATGTGACTTACGCATCTTCCTCCACGGGGTCTCGTTTCTTGCGCTTCGCCGAGGTTTTCTTGGCACGCTTGGCTTTGGGCGCCGCAGTATCCGAGGTTTGGAAGCCTCGGCATCCGAGGTACCAGGTCCTGAGCGCTTCCGGGAAGCTGCAGACGCTGGATGAAAGTTCTTATATGTTGGAGGAGCATATGAAATGGGAATAATGTTGACAGGTTCCAGAATTTGGCAATCGTCATCGTCATCATCGTCGTCAGACCAGTCTCTGATGGAGGTGGGAACTTGTTTCTTACCCGGGTTGGAGGAGCCAGTCTTTGGGGCGGACCTCGGAACGGCCTTAGGGATCGGAAGGTGATCCTCATTGTCCGGGTCTTCAGTCTCCGAACCTTCCAGGGCGAGGCGGGCAGGAGCCCAGTTCGACGGCTCCGGGCCGTCCTCGATCAGCTGCCGGGCGAACCGCTGCAGGAGTGGCGAAAAAGAGTTGAGTTAAGAAGCAACCAAGGTGTGCAAGACCGGAGCGTAAGCTCGGAAATTTAGTAAAGTACTCACTTGCTCCGGAAGATTTTCTCTGTTGTGAGGCTCCACGCCCCATGTCCACTCCTCGTCCATCTCAGTCTGGGCAACGGCTTTGACCCGGCGCCAGACTGAGGCCTTGGAGAGAGCCTTGCTGCTGATCCGAGTAGGATCGAGTAGACCTTCCATATGGCAGATCTTATGGGCTCGTTGTTGGAGGGGGCTGACTCTTCGATCCACGAAAGTCCGGAGGATGTCATCGGAACCCCACCCTCTTTTCTTGAGATCCAGCATGTATTCATGGATCTCTTGAACCTCGGCGTAGGCGTCCTCCGGGTTGAAATCCCAGTTGAGTTGGGCAGTGGGAGGGCCGAGCTGGAAGTCCGGGAGGTTGATGAGGTCGACAGTGCCGGGGTTCCTCACATAGAAAAAGGATCGATTCCACTTCTTACAGCTCTCCAGGCCTTTGATCCGTGGGAACTCGGAGCCCAGCCGGGGTGAGATAGCGGCCGCCCCGCAGGCGGTCATATCCTTGTGCACAACATCCTTGTTGGGGATGCTCTGTTTCTTCAGCTGGAAGTACTTGGCCCAGCCTTCAACGCTCGGCCAGAGGCCGAGGTATCCTTCAGAGAAAGCTGCGTAGCACGACAGCTGTAGTATGGAGTTAGCTGGGAGGTGGTGCGGCTGCAAGCCGAAGAACTTCAGAAATTCTCGAAAGAACTTGCTGGCCGGAAGTCCGAATCCGCGCTCGAAGTGAGAGACAAACACCACTCTCTCGCCGGAGTTGGCGATCGGTTCGCCGTCCCCAGTGTGAAGACGATACAGCAGTTCGGCTGGGATTCGATGAGTTTCTTTGAGCCATTTAATATCATCGTCGGTGACGTCCGAGCCATCCCATCCACCTCTCTCGCTGGCAATCGCCGACATGTTGGCACTTTCCTGCAGAAAAGGGAGGTTCAACCGGGGTAAGTACCTCGGACAGTTCAAGGTTCCACCGGGGTAGGTACCTCGGACAGTTCAGGATAGCCGGGGTATAATACCTCGGATCAGTCAAACAGCCGGGCTAAAGAGTTTTTAGGCGGGAAACACGTTTCTACCGTGGCAAGATGCTAGCAAAGATCTACCGGTGAGCAAAAAGGGAAATAAAATCAAGTTCATCCAGGGGCAAAACTGAAAGGGCAGTGCTACGGATACATCTGGTACAAGTCTAGAGGAGATCTAAAAATGGCTAAGATGGTGCAAAGATAGAGCATCGGGTTCCTCAAGTTCATCATATGCATCCAGATCCTCGAGTTCATCGAAGGATGAACCTGTTCATGGCTATGGCAACGGAGGGGAGATAAGGAACTCACCGGTGAGGTACTCGAAGATCGGGGAAAGATCGACGACGGAGTGGCAGCGCAAGGCGCGGTGCGCGTTTCCGGCGAGATTCTTCGAGACGGCGAGGTCGCAGCGACAAGTGCTTGACGGCGGCGAGGGAGGCAGAGCGCACGGAGCAATGGGCGATGGAGGAAGAAGACGGTGAAGTTACCCGTGGGGCCCTATTTATAGCCGCGTGCGGTAACTGCACGCATTAACTACGCCACTACCGCGCGGTTATCGGGAAGGCGCGGGATCGTGTGCGGGTGGGCGCACGGTTACGCGATTGGTGGCCGCACGATCGGCCACATCGTGGGCCGCAGTGTGGCAACCGCCCACCTCGGATTTCCTGTGCCGGTCAGCGCGAGAATCGAGGAGTCGCGGGCGGTCAAATGGGTCTCGCACTTGAGTGCGCAGGTGCGCTGTTTGGTGGGTCCGGCTGACGAGGGCGGCGTGTGGTCAGGATCTGTCTTTCAGAGGTCCGGGCTTCGAGGTTCGGGCAGAGATTCTTCGCCACGTGCCTCGGAAGATCTTGGGGCAAGATTGTGCTCTGTCGAACAGCTCGGAAAGTTCAGTTTGCATATCTACCTCGGATTAGATGGTGGTATGTGGGAAGTACCTCGGCGGACCTATGTTTGAGGTCGGTTTTAGAGGTGGTGTCTTGCTTGTTTTGAACCTGCTACGGCCCTCCATCCGAGGTCGTAGGACCGCACCAGCTTCGGGGACTAATGTCGGGGGAGTATCCCCGGGTAGGGTCAAGGCTTGGCATAAGTGGAGTTCGAAGGTGTGCCGAGGTACGGAAAGGGCCGACCTGTTTGGGCCTGGGAATGTCCGAGCTTCATCTTGACCTGGAGATTACAGGCCGACCTATCTTGGCCAGGAGGGGTCCGAGGTATACTATTGGCCAGGGCCGAGGTTCACTGTCCAGCCGACCTAACTACCTCGTTGTTGTGGTTTGGGTTGTGAGTGCAGGATGAGCTGTGGGAAGGAAGTGAAGTCTGACCTGGTAAAAGATCTTATGCGCAGGAGGCCATAGCTCGGGCAGGAGTCAATGCTCCAGTCACTTCTCGCCTGACATGGGAGCGTCTGTCACGGAGCGTGGCAGAGGCGTGCCCCGGGTTCTGCGGGTCTGCACGTCTCTGACCACTGACCCCTAGAGTTCCGAGGTCAGGGCTACGAGGTAGCTCGGCGCGGCTACGTCCTGTCTCAGTCAGAGGGGACATCCTAGCTCCACTGTGGTGATGCAGGGGATGGGCATGTCATGTCTTGTCCCTGACAGGAGTGCAATGATGATCAAAGCAGAGGCGTGGCTACAGTACTCGGCGAGGGGCACTATGGTAACCCGGCTAGCCTATATAAGGGGCTTCTACCCCTCCTGTGCGGAGGAGGACGATGGAGGGAAGGACGAAAACAAAGAAGAAGAAAGAAAAGAGACCCCGGCACCCTAGTTGATTCTCCTTGTAACTTCATCTCCCACCTCAAGTTCTCACCCTTGTACCATCACACAGCTCGAGGAGCGACCTGTACTAGTCATCTTGTGCTATATACTGACTAGGATAGTGCTGCAGTAGGGGTGTTACCTCCGCAAGAGGGCCCCGAAGCAGGGTACATCGTGGTGTTCTTCGTGTTCTTGGTTGGTTGGTTTTCAGTTCGTGTTCTTGCGGTTTTTGGTGTGTTCTTGCTTGTGCACTTCAAGAGTGCATAAACCCTCCCCGGATTCCCCCAACGACCATTCGGCCCCATCTTAACCATACCCATGGCATCTGTCGTGATCCCACCACGACATCGATCCAGCAGCAGCAAAGATAATGATTCCTCGGCTGTCGCGTGCTACCACACTCCATCCTCCTGTTTTCTCAGTTTCACAAAATGCACCATCCGAGTTGATCTTGATGAAATCGTCAGGGGGAGGCTGCCAGACCGGCACCGTGCTAGGAGATGGTTTCGGTTTGGGCTTATAAAATTGGGCCCATTCATCAACATGTCGCATGATCAGACGCTGGAAATCATCCACGGATAGGCGCTTTTCCTTGTGATTTTCTTTGTTCCTTTCACTCCACCAGGTCCATAGTAAAGCCATCGTCATCATCTTCTTTTCATAATTTATTTAATCTTGAATGTCCGTAGTTCAATTAGTTAGATCAAATGGCCTCTTGCACTAAAATATGTCTAGATACATGTGTGTGGAAAGTAGGTGGTGCGACTTATATTTCGAAACGGAGGGAGTATCAGATACAAGATGTTTGGATGCCCTTTCTTAAAAAAAAAACTTAAGTATGAACAAAATGAAATAACAAATCGAATAGTTCTACTCGAAAGCGAGAGAACAAAAGGTTAGCGGAGAACAAATCCAGTAATATCACTCCCACACACCACTCTCTTTCTCTCTCAATAGTGTCAAAAGAAGGCAACATGCAACCACTATAGCACTACAGCACTCTCACCTGGTCGTGGTTTCACACGCACCCTATGCGTCCAATTCCAAACTCTACATGCGGACTGGGCTAGCTAGAGCCTTCTCTTAGGTTTGAACGATGCGGGCTACGGAGCCATGCAGGATTGCGCCCTATAAATACCGCATCTCCGGACGCCTCACTCAACCAGACACAAACACAAACAAACTAATTCTTGTCCAAGATGGCTACCGCCAAGCATTTGGGCCTTGCCATTCTTGTCCTCCTTAGCATAGGCACGAAAACAAGCGCTCGAATCCTCCTCGGTTATGGTCCAGGCGGAGGAGGCGGTGGTGGAGGTAGCGGCGGTGGCAGCGGCTATGGTGGATCAGGGTCCGGTTCTGGTTATGGCGAGGGAGGTGGAAGCGGAGGTATTAGCGGTGGTGGATACGGGCATGGTGGTGGCGGTGGAGGCGGGGGTGGTGAGGGCGGAGGTGCAGGCTCTGGGTACGGTTCTGGGGAGGGATCTGGCTATGGAGGCGGCACTGGTGGGTTCGGTGGCGGCAGTGGCGGAGGAGGAGGCGGCGGCCAAGGTGGCGGTGGCACAGGCTATGGACATGGGTCCGGTGAGGGCTCTGGCTATGGCGGTGGTGCTAGTGGTGGTGGTGGCGGACATGGGGGTGGCGGTGGTGGCGGCGGCGGCCAAGGTGGTGGCTCTGGCGGCGGCTCGGGTTATGGCTCTGGGTCTGGTAGCGGATATGGGCAGGGTGGTGCTTATAGTGGAGGGTATGGAAGCGGCGGTGGAGGTGGTGGCGGCGGCGGCCAAGGTGGAGGCTCTGGCTATGGATCCGGGTCCGGCTCTGGATATGGCTACGGCTCCGGTGGTGGCTTCGGGAATGGACACCACTGAGCTCTCTTCCATGACAAGGCGCAACAGTATATACTTAGTTAAGAGTGTTTCATTGAGTGACAGTGATGGACTTGTCTCTCGCTGCTTTACTGAAGTGCATAGGTAATTACTGTACTATTGGTGTTCCGCTCTAATTATTTGGCAAATTCTAGTAAATAAACGATCTTTACAATGAGATCATACTTCTGTATCCGCGGAGCTGTTAACTGAAGAGATGTGATATGCAAGTTCAGAAGATTAACAGTACATGCCAACCTTGTAAACATGAAGGTGGATCTCTGTTCTTGGTAGTTGGTGCTGCACATTTTTTTGCCACGATCGAAACCTGTATTATACTGGACTTAAGATTGAACATATTTAATCCTTCTATCCGTTACATGTAACATACAGTTCCTAAAGGGTATCAGTATCAGGCGACCATATGCTGAACTCCGTTTCTGAATTTATCTGTTATGAGCAATTCTGGACTCTGGAGTCGTGCCACACGATTTATTAACCAATTGTCTTGGCTTAAAAACAAGCGTGAGTGGAAATTTAAATTTCCGCCCTTCTTACCTTGCTCAACCCGGCAATTGCCAACTCAGTTATGTGGAATTCATAATCTGATTTTGTAATTTGGTTATAGCATGAACTCTGCAGCTGATCATGTGTCTGTGCAGACTCCATGCTCCTTTTTTTTTGCGAAAATGACCCTGACATGAAAAGAAACATCGAACCGTACAAAACATCTCAACAAAAACGAAAATTACAACGAGGTCTTTGAGATGTCCTTCGTCTTCAGCCTCCAGACAGTGTCGACGGCGCGCCGCTGCCGCTCCTCCCTGAGTCGGCCTGACGTTGTTGGTTGCGGACGGGAAGTCGCCAAACGGGTCAAGAAGACTACATCCGTCCCGGTGCCGAAGAAGAAGGATAAACCGCCAATGAAGCTCCACGACGATCCGGAGATTGTCACCGTCAGAAAAAGCCCTTGAAAAACACAACACTCTCACAAGTTTCTCGACGTCACCGCCGAGATGGGGTTGAAGCCGGGGAGACCTTATTGAAAGAGACGCCGCCGCCGCCATCAAAACGGCGCCCCAACAAACCTTAACAAAAAAAAAATCAGAAAACGGAGCCCTCCCGTCGACGAGGGCCGAGATCCACCGCGCCTCCATGGCCCGAAGGCCACAGAGGCGGGGGAGATCAGCGGCGGCGCCGACGAGAGGCTGAATTAATCGCCTCGTACTCGCCTGGAGCTCCGCCTCGTACGTACCGCTTCGTACGTTGTAAAGAAGTAGACTCCATGCTCCTTTAGTTCCGTGATGGATTCTACTGAAGAAACTACGGTGCCAAAACTTGTACTTACAATAAAAAAAACGTAATTAAATGAATACTTTATAAGGTGGATCATCTGATCTCAAGTCTATAGACGCACTCATACATCAATTATTTGATTGCAGATAAGCAAAACAGAAGGAAAAGCATGAAGCGATCCCGCACAAGTAACATCCAACACCGTTCTCTAAACCCCTCAGAAAGTTGATGATAACCACTAGCAATACGGCCGTCTCTGGTCCTCATTTCACACCCAACGCGTCCAAGCTCGAGCTCTAACCAATTCCGCTGCGCTCTGCCAATTAGTTTTTGTCCATTTGGCTAGCTAAAATCCGAAACGAAATATTAGCTTTGCCAAAAAAAAATTGACATGAAACACTGGTATTCCATTAAGACACGGCATAATTGCCGGTCACCAAACGGGTTACATCAGTAGGGAAGTTTGTCGTCCACAGAGTAAGGTCTCCGTAAACTCCACCTACACCCAAAACCGCAAGCTCGTGAGCCGGTTTATTACATTTACGAGATACATAAACCACTTTAGCCTCTATAAAATTTAGTTGCAGCCTAAATTTCATGTCGTTTATGAGAATGCCTAGGCTTGACGAGGATACTCAGGAGTTGTCATGGCATGTTGTAGGTTGAGACAATCAGTTTCACAAATGACCTTGCTTATCCCCATCTGATCTGCAATTTGAATGGCCTTTGACAGAGCACAAGTTTCTGCATGCTGTCAGGACCCCCTGACTGACACATGGCGACTACGCATTGGCCAGGACGGCGTCATCGCTAAGATGTCAAGGCTGAGGTGGACGAATAGCTGGCGTCGCATTGGTGGGCGTTAAGTAGGGATAGACCGCCACCGGAGAAGGCGATCGTCATTGTAATCTGTGAAGAATCTTCTCCTCCTGAACCCCGTTGCTTCTGTCTCCTCTCGAACCCCGACGTTCCTCTCCCTAATCCCCTTCCTGTACTGCAAATTATCCATCAATTGAGAGTAGTACGGTTACACATGCGTAGCGTCAGACATGAACTGCAGGGTACCAGTAGCAGCTAGTCAGCTACACAAATATCTGCATTGCTGTCACGGCCAATGACACCCCAGCCACCACACCTCTTGTCCTCATGAAAAGATGCATCTATATTTATCTTGATGAAATCAGTCGGAGGAGTTTCCCAGTTACGAACCTGCATATCACTGGTTTGCTTCTTTGTCTGTAAAAAATTCTGCCACTCGTCGACATGACGCCGGGTGTTGAACTGGAAACAATCTGTGCTGTGGTGCTTTTCTCCATGCCTTCCTTTGTCACGCTCCTGCCACCATAGCCATAGTAGTGCGATCGAGGTGAGTTTATCATCAGCATTCAGGTTTAGAATGTCCTGGAGCATCTCAGCGGCCGAACTGCAGGGTAACAATTGCAACCGCACGTCCTCCAGATTCAGTGTACGCCACCTCTGCTTCGCAAACTTGCACTCTAAAAAGAGATGTGATGTCCCCCATTATCAAAATATTTCATCATCTTTTCTTTGATTGCATAGTTGCAAAACAAATTTGGCTAGTTGTCTCTCAATTCTTTAGAAAGAGTGTGGGAGATGACTACCTTTCGGTGTCTAAATTTTGGATAGCTAACAAGAAAATGCAATTTTAAATTCAGTTTACTCCTGTCCTTTGGAGCATTTGGAAGCTAAGGAATAGCATGATTTTTGATGGTGTCACTTGGATTGGTGTCAAACAGGTTTGGATGATGGTTCTCAACTCTCTAAAAAGATGGAGGTGATCTTCAGGAAACCAATGCTGCCGATCGTGGAGGAGTACTGTGCAATGATCTCACCGCTGCTGAGATCCCACTACCTCCTGGGAAGTGGCTGATGAAAGGCCTGCTGGAGTCAAGACTCTCAAACTCTGAAGGCGATGACCGTGACACTCCCAAGTCGCCAGACCCGAAGAAGCGTGCTCCTGCGAGTACCTGGTCTACCCCTACCTCGTCACTGGATGTCGGAGCAATCTAGGGGCCTCGCTGCGCTGAATTGCCCTGTGGCCTTTGTTTTCCCCCTTTTTGTTTGGCTCTTCGAGCTTTTGCTGCAACAAAACTGCTCTCTGGTCTGGCTGCTGGGCCGTTTAGGACCCTTTAAATGACTTTTACGTTATTGTTCTGCGTCTGTAAACACCGTGCTCGGGTTTCGTTGAGCACATCTAGTATCTAACTCCACCCCTTTTCGTGCTATATTCATGTGTAAAGGATGGTTGTTGTGGGCTAGGCGCCAGTGGAAATGGTGAACCTTTGGAGGGCACTGAACTTTCCATAATTTTGTGAAGACTTCAGTTTGCACAGAAATTGAAGCAGAGCCCTGTCCGATCTTGGTAGTACTCTTCCTCTTCAGAATTTCTACATGCACCCTTGGAGAGCTTTGCCAAATTTCTGAGCCGATTGGTATATGCTCAGAACCAAACGCCGGGGGCTACAGTCCTACACCAAAGTGCTGAACGGCCCAAACCCAACAACAAAATGCATGGCTATTAAGCATCGGCCGACAGGAGCTCAATCTCTTCTACTCCTCCGTTCGGAAAAAGATGTCATAAAAATGAACTATAGATAGACCATTTTTGTGACATCCTTTTCCGAACGGAGGGAGTACTATATAATATGTATTCAGATGATAGTCCGTTTTTTAGTTTCCGATTTTGCCCCTGTCGTTTTGGGAGATATTACCCACTCTGCCGTCAGTAAGTTAAAAAAAGGTTCGGAGGAGTGTTTCTATTTAGCATTTTAGTCCCTCAAGTCCTACGAAATCAACCCGCCATCCATAAGTCACCGACGCTTCTTTCGTACCCATTTCTCTTTCCTTTCGTACGATGCCGGCGCAAGGCGAGGCGGCGCCAGAGGAGAGGGACTGGTGGTTTCCGCGCTGCTTGCGCCCTCGCGGCGCCGGGCAGGCTCCTGGCCCTCGTCCACGGCGCTCGGGTGCCCTCCGCGCCCCGCAGCTCCAGGACCCCATCAGCTCGAGCGCTGGCGGCCACACCCTGCCTTTCCATCACCATATCCCGCTCATCCCTCATCTCCAAGACCTTCATCTCCACCTCCCGTGCCCGCGGCAGTGGCGGGTCATCACTAGGCACCGGCGCCACCGCCTCAGCTGGCCAGACTAATTCCTTGCGACCTCGCCAACCTCCAAGCACCATCCTGCAGAAGACCCCTGCCTGTCTTGCCAAGCATGCGGTGGATCTGGGCATGCGGTGGATCTGGGCTGGGCTCCTCAGAAGAATTGCGTCCTCCAAGTCCCATCAAGGAACAATGGCTGGAACCGCACAAGATCTCATACTACTGAATCCCTCCCCAACTGCCGTCTTTGTGCAAACAGTTTGGTGATGCTCTGAATATTATTGATCTGCGAAACACACAACAATTTATCTGAAGACTCTGCGCACATGTTCTGTTAATGATCATGTTGCTTCTAATCTTCTACCGATCCATTCATTAAAATATTCCATATTGGTTTATTGAATTCCACAGAATCTGTGAAAGATTGGAAAAGGTTCAGTTCAGATTTTTTATCAGTGTGTTTATTTCAGGCGACTTTGTTGAAGACAGGAACAAGTACAAAGTTGTACGTCCATATGAATAATTGCTTTGTTTGGATGCTTTCATGACCTTGGCAATGAAATACATCTCATTGGTTGATGTGAAATATCACCATGTAAAAAAAGATAATTCAGGTTATGTAACTGTGTGTAGCTCATGGTATAGTTCAGTGTAATAATACTATCAACCAGCAAAAAGTGGAAAGAATCCCGTTTTGGTATATCTATAGCAAAATGGCCCAACACTTGGAAGCATTTCTTCATGACCAGGTGACCAAATATTGGGGAAAACGGAAATTCAAAGTTGCTCCCGAGCTCATATGCTCTCCTGGTTGGTACGAAATTCGAAATAAAATAGGAAAACACTTCAAAAAAATCTGAAAAAAAAAAACACGAACATGTTAAAGTTTCTTACATACGTATATTTCAGTAGTATATGTTGCAATGTCCGCTTTCTTTCAGTAGTATATGTTGGAGGCTTTATAGTTAACACGACCAGGAGGGATGTGTGCCTACCTACAGGTGCACGTCGGGAAACCTGCTCCGGGGCATCGTCAGAGAGGATATGTTCAGCGGGGAGGAGAGAGGGGGACTCGTTGTTGCTCCGGGTCAAGGACGCTGGATCCGGGCAGCGATCGATGGGGGAGAAAAGTGGACCGTCCCCACACGCCGCCATGTCCGGCTTCTGCCCATGCCTTTTGACTTTCAACATTCGATTCTCTTTGACATTCACTCTGGTGTGATCTTCAAACTAAAGCTTGTACAAACGATGGATCAGTGAATCACATAGTTGCCAAGTAAGAGGGATGATGCGGGGAGAAATTTTAGGGCTTGTCGCAATAAGCATTTTACCTGTAGCAACGCACGGGCATTGTGCTAGTATATTTTAAAATCTGAACAGATTTCAAATCCAAACATTTTTCATTTTTTTTCTTTCAAAATCTGAATATTTTTTAAGTATGAACAATTTTCAAATTTGAACAGTTTATTAAAATATGAACAATTTTTGAATCCAAACATTTTCCAAATCTGAATATTTTGATATTCTGAACATTTTTTAAAATGTATTTCCTTTTCAAAATAAGAACGTTTTTAAAATTTCCAAACGTTTTCAAAATCTGAACATTTTTAGATTCTGAATAATTTTTAAATCTGAAACTTTATCGAAAAATCTGAACAGTTTAATTGTAGAAAAATAAATGAAAAGAAATAGAAAAAAGAAAAACAAAAAATAAAACAAAGAAGAAGAAAAAGAAAAAGACAAACAAAACATGCCACAGTCGGCGGGCCCACTAGGTCGCTCCCGTTTGCGGCGCAATGCCCCCGCGCCGCTAACGAGCTATATAGATATTGCGGCTCCTATTTTACCGTTATAAATAGGGGCACTGTCGGCCCAGTGGAAATCAGGGTACCATGGGCCGGCCTGCCACAGCCCTCGACGCTCCGCGGGAAATTCTGCTAAGGACCAGGCGTTCAGCCTGGCGAGCCTCGCGAGGGACTTTTCCCTCGTGAGGGTTTCTACACTCCGCTGAGCATTTCTGCTAAGGACCGGATGCTCAGCCTAATGAGCCTCGAGAGGGACTTCCCCTCGGGAGGGCCTCTCCTGCCCAGAAAACCACTAAGTCCTGGCGCGTCTCCGCGCCACCCCACGAGGACTCCCTCGCGAGGCGTCAAGTACTACAGAATCTCGGCGAGGCTCCAGGCCCTCGCGGGGTTCCTTCAAGTGGAAGCAAGCTCCTGCACCCACTGCAGAGCGCACATGGTCTCTGTGCCCACCGCAGAGTGACGCGCGCACCTGCGCGCGATGACGACGACGCCGCAGTTGCCATTCTCGTGTATAAAGCAGTCAACAAAGCTGGGGCAAGCAAAGCGGACTCCGAGGATTGCAGTTTTGGTGATAAAGGGGCCGGCCGCCGCTACGCTCCAAGCGCGACGTCACCGTGGGGTATGCCACGAGACTCTGCAGCGCCAGCCCACCGTCCTGGATGGACGGTGCCTTTTTCTGCCAAGACGACGTTGCTCTCTGCCATGGACCGCGTCCATGGACAACCCCGACGCTGTGCGCTGTGTTCCACCTTTGCCACCATGTGGAATCCCTTCCCGCCTATAGTTTTCGGGGAAGAGGACCAAGGCAGTATAAAAGGAGGCAGCGTACGACCAAGGAAGGGGATCCCAACTCATTCAGCTCATTCTACACTCAAGCAGCTACGTCTGAAGTAGAAGACGGAGCTCATTCCACCATAGTCCACCAAAGATATAACTGTGCCCTCGGCAAGCACTTTGTACTGTGAACCTCTCCAAGCAGTGCAATACATCTTAGCAGGACGTAGGGTCTTTACACCTCGCGGTGGGCCTGAACCTGGGTAGCGGCTCGTGTTCTTTCTCTGTCGTGATGTTCCTCACCGAGCTCGACGAGTACCGTCGCCGAGGTTGTTGAGGATTTGTTTGACGATGTGTTCAGCCCCTTACTCGATTCCTGGCATCTGAGAGACACACCTAGTTCCTGGGACTAGTCTCCGACATTTGGCGCGCCAGGTAGGGGGCTGAGGCGCGTCTTCAACTTCTTCAACCTCTCCGCGCCATGACTGACACGCGAGCTGCGCGTCTCGCGCGATGGACGTCTGGCAGAGGCAACACCGAGCCCGCCACCAACAACAACCCACGTGGTCGCCCACGCATCAACCGCGCTTCAGAGCCCAACGCCGAGCCGCGCGTCGAGCACCCTGAGGACGACGGCGGCAACGGCAGCGGCAACGACGGCGAGGGAGCTTCCTCCCAGCACCCGTCCAGGCGCGAGAGCGCCTCCACGCAGAGCCGGGTGGCGCCCAGTCCAGCCATTGTGCTACTGATGGCGCAGGAGCTGCTGCGCAACCGCCCCACATAGGCGGGCCGCGACAACTGGCTCAGGCGCCTCGAGGAGCTCATCAACGCCGCCGCCGTTCCTGCCGCTCCTACTGCAGCACCGGCGCCTTCTCGCTCGCTGGTGCGCCACTCCGGACGCGAAGGGAACATAGCGCACAACGCTCCTCCTCCCCCTCCGCCTCCGCCACCTCCTCCAGCTGCAGCTCTGGCGGGAAACCACCGCGCAGCGTCGCACGCATCCTCGCCGCACGACTGCCAGATTGTGCAGCGAACTCCAGCGGATGCACGCGTGGAGATCGAGCGCCAGCGAGACTGCCACAACCGCGTCGTCCAGGAGATTGCAGCTGTAGGCCGCCAAAACCGCGGCGCGCTCGCTGGTGGCACTGTGACATACGCCACGGGCTGCAACGCCTTCACTCGCAACTTGCGCCGCGTCGTCTGGCCGGTGAAGTTCAAGACGGATCTCCCTCCGCGCTACGACGGCAGGACCAACCCTCTGGAGTTCCTGCAGCTCTACACCGTCTCCATCCAGGCTGCGGGAGGCGACGACAAGGTGATGGCCAACTGGCTCTCCATGGCGCTCAATGACTCCGCGCTCTCATGGCTCATGAACCTCCCCGAGAACACCATCGACACATGGGAGGACCTCTTCAAGGAGTACCTCAGGGACGGAGTCCTCCCTGAAGAGGATGCAGAAGCAGAGAGAATTGCTCGACAGGCCAAGTCATACTGCCTTCACGAGGGAGACCTGTACCGCAAGCGTCCAAATGGAGTTGCATTGAAGTGCGTCCCCCCTGAAGAAGGCCACCAGCTGATCAAGGACATACATAGTGCAAAATGTGGCCACCACTCATCATCACGCACCCTCGCGGGGAAAGTCTTCAGGAGTGGATTCTACTGGCCCTCAGTGCTTCAAGACGCAACCGCCGTTGTCCAAGCTTGCGAGGCATGCCAATTCCACGCCAAGCAGGTCCATCAGCCTGCACTGGGGCTCCTAACCATCCCGCTCTCCTGGCCCTTCGCGGTCTGGGGGCTGGACATCTTGGGACCGTTCCCACGCTCCAGCGGAGGCTACCGCTACCTCTACGTCGCCATTGACAAGTGCACCAAATGGGCGGAGGTCGAAGCGGTGCGCAGCATACCAGCGAGATCAGCGGTGAAATTCATCAGAGGCCTGGCCTGTCGCTTCGGCGTGCCAAATCGCATCATCACCGACAACGGCTCACAGTTCACCAGCGGCATCTTCAGGGCCTACCGCGAAAGCCTCCGCACCCGGCTCTGCTTCGCCTCAGTGGCTCACCCACGAAGCAATGGGCAGGCTAAGCGAGCAAATGCTGAAGTGCTCAAGGGCCTCAAGACGAGAAGCTTCAACCGCCTCAAGGCCCACGGCAAGAACTGGATTGAAGAGCTCCCCTCTGTGCTCTGGTCCATCCACACCACCGCCACGAAGCCCACTGGAGAAACGCCGTTCGCCCTCGTCTATGGCGCTGAAGCAGTCCTCCCCACCGAGATCAAGCACGGCTCCCCACGGATCCTCTCTTTCAACGAGGACAACCAAGAAGAGCTCCACAACGACGACCTGCTGCTGCTCGATGGACTACGCCGCCACGCCGCCCTCCGGGCGGCGAAGTACCAGCAAGATCTGCGCCGCTACCACAGCCGCCACATTCGCCCGCGCACCCTCAAGACAGGTGATCTCGTCCTGAGGAGGATGCTCTGCAGGGAGGGCCTCCACAAGCTCTCACCCATGTGGGAGGGCCCCTACAGGGTCACGCACATCGCCAGGCCCGGCTCGAGACGGAGGACGGCACCTCGGTCAAGATCCCGTGGAACATCGAGCATCTACGCAAGTTCTACCCATGATGATGTCACGGCAGGCATTTTTTGTCTCAAGAGGGAAGCACGCATCTTCACCTCCCGGCTTCACAAAGCTTTTCCCTTCATGAGGGCCGTCTCCACTGAGAGCTCTCTACAACGTGTCGCCACGGGCCGCGAGAAGCCTCAGCCACTCCATGTGGAACCCCATGCCCAGACATGGCGGACTTTGTCTTGGCCACGCCAAGTGTAATGAACAATTTCGGTTCACCATGAACCTTTGCGCCTCAGCGCCGTTATGTAATATTGCTTGGTGAGTTGTTTTACTTACGCTCATTCGCGCACACATTTTTCCCCATGCGCACCTTGCGAGCGGGGGCTGAGCACGGTGTCTGTGCCTCTGGAGCATCCCAGCAGCACGCAAAACCCAAAGGATCCGAGCTCTAACTCGTGGCTCTCCGCCCACGACCGTTATCTCACCAAAGAGCTCTGACTCATGGGCCTGCTCCCATGCACGTCACCTCACCAAGGACCTTGGTGCTTACTCTCCTCGTGAGGCACACATGAGAATACCTATGAGCGCGCATGAGTTATACAACCATGCTTTGCTTGTGTGTATGCCTCTCTCTCCAACACAGGAAAGAAGACGCCCTACAAGGCTGCGGAGCCTCAAATCAGCCTCAGGCAACCTCGAGAGGGAAACGCCTCGCCAGGGAACACAACACCCTCCACGGGGCAAACGTCTCACAAAAGCTAAGTCCAGAAATTACGCCTCACGAGTTTTTCCCTCTCGCTGGTTTTGTCACCCCTCGAGCCTCTCTTTTCTCTCTTACGCCTCATGGGCTGCTTGCACGTCAAAGGGGGGCTCCCGAGCATCGTGCCTCGAGAGCCCTTACCTCTCTAAGCCTTACGCACCCCCCGGCCTTGTCGAGCCCTGACTCCGGCATACCGAAGCGGCGGTGCTATTTGCGCTGAAAGCAGGGTCCTAACGACGTAGAGCGAAAAAGACATGAGGAAACAGATAAAAGGCCTCCCGAGGGGCGATCATGCTTACACATAATAAAAGTGTCTTTACAAAACCATTACAAAGTGGAAATGGCAAATCCTAAGATAACTAGTGCTCCAGGCACGTCTCTCCGCGGGAGGAGCTTAAGCAGTAGGGCTGTCATCGTCCTCGCCATCGACAGCCTCGTCATCCTCCTCTTCAGCGCCTGCCTCGTCGTCGCCCTCCTGCGCCGAGTCCTCCTCGACCCTCTTGAAGCGTTGGATGTACTTCTCCACGTCCTCCCACACCGAGGCGTCCAGCTTCGACACGAGCCTCTGCTCCAGAGGCTCCGTCAAGGTCGTGAAGTCGAAGCTGGGGTGGAGATACGCAAGGTTGGCGAAGATTTGGTCGACCACGACGCCGAGGAGCTCGCGACTCTCGTTGTCGACCAGGTCGTCGAGGTTCGTCACAACCTCCTCAAGGCTGGTGAGGAGCTGCTCGAAGAAGCCGAGGTAGGTGGCGACTTCAGCATTCCCCTCGGCAGGGAGTGCGGGGGCCTCGGCTCCCAGGCGGTCCGCGACAGTCCGCGCACGGCTCACCAGGGAGAGGAACATGCGTTCCCGCTGGCGCGACAGGACCCGCGCAGCCTGAGCGCTCTGCCGGGCTTCCTCGACAAGCTCTACAACATGCCCCACCTGCTCTGCATTTCACTCATGTCCTGCGTCAAGGATGCAAGGTCCTGCTCCGCGCATTTCCGGGCCTCCACAGCAACCTGGAGACGGGAGTCAAATCGCTTCTTCTGCAGCTCGAGCTCCCTGATGTGACCGTTGAGCTCGTCGCGTTTCTTCGTGAAGCGCTCCTCCTGCATCTTGACCTTCCTCGCGAACTCGTTGGAGAAGCTGTCGCGGAAGAGCTTCTCTTTGGTCGCGGACTCCTCCTTCATCTTCTCCTCCTTCTTGCGGAGGTTCTCGTTGGTCTGCGCGAGGCGTTTCTTGTAGACTTCCTCGTCCTGGGCCACCTTGCTCTCACAAGACTCCAGGTGTTCCCGCTGCGCGGCTTGATCTCTCTCGATCTACTCAACCTGCTCCTCGCGCTTGCACAGCTCAGACTCGCGGGAGTCGAGGTCTGCCCCGCGCTGCACGATCAGCCCTTCGCGGATGCGCAGATCCTCACGGAACTTCTCCAAGTTTTGCCGCACGGTCTCCGACTCGGCGATGATCCCCGCCTCGCGGTCCACAAGCTCTTGGTGCTTGGTGGCGACTGTCGCCTCGCGCGCCGCCAGCTCCTGGTGCTTGGCCCAGTCTCCATCTCGAGAGCCTCGTGCCTAGCGCCCAAGTCCGTGAGGGCCTCTTCAACCTCACGGACCACGCTGGCGCGGGTCTCCTCAGCGAAGCGCAGCGCCTCCTCGCGCTGCGCCTGGGCCGCCTCGTCCCTCCGGCGGCAGCGCTCCACAGTCTCCTGGAGGCAGGTCCAGCCCCGCGCGAGCTCGGCGCCCTCTTCCGCCTTGGCACGGTCTTCTTCGGCGAGCTGGGCCTCGAGCTCGTCAAGCACCTCCCTCGCCGAGCGAAAGACGGAGTCTCGACGAACCGCAACCGGGCGCCGATCCCGCAGAACTAAGGCCCACGCATCGCCAAGAGGCCTGGAGGCGCCGGCGCCTGCCGAGGACTCCGGAACGTCACGCCTGGGGCTCGGAGTAGCCTCGAGGCGCGCCTGGGGGCTCTGGTGAGAGCCTCCCTCTTCATCCATGTGGGGGCTTTCTGGGGGCTCGGAGGGCCCTCGCCATCAGCCCCACTATCCTTCTGCCCCTAGGATGCATCTTCCTCCCCTCCAGGGGCAGGATCGGTCCTCTCCGCTGAAGCCGCTCCTTCCGCGGCCTCAGTATCCACCACCGGCTCCTCAGGGCCCGCGTTTGGTGGAGGTGGCGGCACGCTGGCCTCCTCCATCTCGACATCAGCGCCCGCCTCCGCCGACATCGTGGTCTTCGCCGCGCATTCCTCCGCCGGCGTCGCAGTCTTCGCCATGTTCTCCTCCGTCACCTTCTCCTGCCGCACAGGAGAAGCGCCAGGCAGCGCCGTCGCCTCAGTTTCGTCCTCCTCGTTTTGCTCCTCCGCCTCGGGAGGTGTGACACCCCTCCCTGGCACATCTTGCCAGAGAGGCAGTCATCCCGTGCGCCATCCCAAGATAACTGGCTGCACGTCACAAAAGTGTAACATAATGGAAATCATTACACAATCAGGCACATCAGTGCTACAAATGGTTTACAAGGCCATCAAGGAATGACAAAATATCAATCCCAGCATGGCACGATACAGAGTTTTAACTAGCAGCGGAAGACATATGAGAGGCTACGGCTTGGAGCGGCTCCACTCCACAGGTTCTGGCTAGGCTACTGATCCTAGCACGCTCTTGCTCCATGTCCTTGCTAAGGTAGAAGATGGATCCTCGACAAAACCTAGCCACAATCACAAGGCCCGTGAGTACATTAATATGCACTCAGCAAGAATCGCCACTCACCACAAACAATCCAACAATCATGCAACAAGGTATACATTGGAAATAAAATCCTACAACATGGCAAGAGTCTACTCGAGATAGACCAATATGATAACATAAAGGTAGCATGGCATCACAAGCAAAACATGGCATAAGCAAACAACAAGAGTATCACCAGTACAGAGTCCAAGCCAGGTGGGGTTGGATCGTATACCGGCAATCAAACAAAGAGGTTACCTGTGACGAGTAGATGAGTGTATCAGTGGGTACCAAATCTTATAATTACTCATGTCAACACAATCAGGCTTCCAAGCCTCTAGCCAACTCTGGCTATCAATCCAGCCAACTCTGGCTATCTCCCGGGCATGCACGGTTGATGTTGGCTCTGGCCTAACTATAGGCTTCCAACGCATCACACCGCCATCCCATTCACCTCACAAGTAACATTCCCTGCATCATCTTATTGTTCATTTAGTGAAATCATGTTGTTCATCTTTCTTTCGAACAAGCCTTAGGTTTAACCTCCTGACACGACAAAGACACACAGTGTGACCGACACTGAACTGTTGTTCCATAACCCTGGAACGAGGTTAGACATCCAGATTTGACACTCTCGAGAGGTTGCAGATGCCACCCACCTAAGTGCACCACACTCAGCCGGTACTTTAGGATATCATCCTTAAGGCGAAATCAGCAAGATACACTCACCTGACCGTTCACGCTACCAAGACACTCCCTGTATAGCCACCGACATAACTCTATGCCTTATGCAGAAGTGAATCCGGCACGTCCCCAACCCATGAGCGATGCCTAGCTCCGGAACCTTCGCAAGACTAGCCCCGACCAACTATGGTACCTACTAGACTTGCCAAAATGGTAGCGTCAAAGGAGGCTCAATAGGTTACGTAGGTCAAAGCCCGCCCATGTGAGCGACAGTGGCAGTGCTTTCAATGTTCAGATTAGTGGCACCGTGGACTGACCCTATCGTTGTTTGGAGGGGTGTTTCATTTAATCAAGTTCCATCATTCACAAGTCCAAACCAAGAGGATTAGTCCAACACAACAATCACAATATCATAATATATCATCAGACGACAAAATATTAGCAACACAATAAATCAAGCAATAGTAGTATCCATGTCCAAACTTAGCCAAATAAAAAAGAACGTCAACCGGAAGACTACAGCGGCGAACCCGCCGACCAGCGCCTTCTCGTTTGACAAAAGAAAAGAAACGTCAACCGGATGACTGTGGCAGCGGTCTTCCACTGGCAAGCGCCTTCTTGTTTGACAAGGAAAAAGAAACGTCGACCGGAAGACTGTGGCAGCGGTCTTCCGCTGGCAAGCGCCTTTACAGATCAACTACAAAAGATAACACAGTGGGTCAATCAGACGATGGTGGTGGTTCCTCCAGCCAGCGCCCTCGCAGATTAATTACAAAGTTGGCGAGGCATGTAGCCTCCAAACAATGAACCGAAAACATTGATAAAAAAAAGAAAGCATCCATTCCACTCAAGGATTAACCCGACGTGGTGTCAGCAATCTTGGCCAAAAAGAACCAAATGGAAAGCAAATGTCCCAAGCATCGCAGTCTAGGCGGGCTTACGCCAACCACGTTTGACGGAGGGAGAAGAAGCAAATAACTCTTTTGGCAAATGCCCCCAACTCTGAGGATCATAAGACGACATTCGTCCGCTCCTCACCTCGGCGAAGGAGAAGAAGCAAACATTCATAGGAACGCAGGTTTTATAGTTGTTTATTTAGAGGGTTCGACAAAGCCGCGCAAGTGCGAGGCACACAGTTAATTCACACTTCATTCTAATGCATACATGATGATGGATGAAACATGGCAGGAGCAATATTCGAAGTAACATATTAAACACTACAGTACAGACCGACATAATACATACCGAACGCAGACAAATATAAACACTTGGCATGACAATAAACAAATAACAAACAACATTGTGGGACGGCTCATAGCAAGGGGTTAGCTTGCCTTCGAAGACGGGGATCCTCCGGGTTCGGAATGGTCGGGGTGATTCCGCGGCGTAGGGCAGTGATAACCCCGTTCCGCGGGCTCTAGAATGTACGTACAAAGGGCACCCCATAGAAATATTTTGGAATGAGATGATATCAGTACCACCGGAAAGAGCTCGTCGAGACGAAGATTTAGAAATTTGAATCACCGAAAACGGACTTACGGTTCAAAAGATATTGATGTTCACAAATTGGTTCAGCAGGTAAAAGAAAAGAGGTTTCGCGAAAAAAAACTGCCCGGGACGTAAATGGGCCACGGCCGTGCTGTGCTGGTGCCAGCACCTAGCTGGGCCGAGCTGGGCTGCAGCTGCTGCTCTGCTCTGGGCCAGAAAATGATTCGAAGGAGGAAAAAAAAGGAAACAGAACAGGAGATGGATCGATCCTTCCCTGTACTTCATCTTCTTCATCCTCCACGTACTGGAAGCGGGCAGGGACCGGCCGGGGATGGCCAGGGGCTCGCCGGGAGGGTTGGCCGGCGATGGGGATGGCCCGGACGCGGTGCACCGCGGCCGTGGGAGGAGGCTAGGGGCGCGGGGAGGCACGTGGTGCGTCGCCCGTGAGCTTTGGCCTCACGGCCATGGCGGGAGCTTCGGGTGGCGGACGGCGCAGGCAGCTGGGTGGGCTAGGGGGCTCGCCAACGGAGGGAATGGAACCATCTCGATGAACCTCGTCCGTGGGGGGCTTCACCCGAGGCGGAGGAGCTGTGGTTTGCCCTAGCAAGAGCTCCTAGGGTTTCGGCCATGAGAGGTTTTGCCGAGCTCCTGCGGGTTTGCAGCTGTGTGAGGCTTGAAGGGAGGCCAGGGGGGCAAGTGAGGGCTGTGCACCCGATGGAGGGCTCGGGGTGCCTTTTTATAGCTAGGGGAGAGGGAAAGGTGGGTGTACCCGAGCTCGGCCATTGATGGCGTTTTGAGGACATGCTCTCCGGCTACAGAGGAGGAGAGGATGAGGACGGTGAGCTGGCCGCACAGTGCAGCACGTGGAACACGCTGAAGCTGGGTTAGGCACCGACCAAGCTCCTAAGCAGGCTTAACAAAGCAAAGCAACTTAACCACCACATTGCTCTCAAGGTGTTCGACGAAATGCCCATACGAACTTTTCAAACTCAATAAATTCCAGAAAAATTCCACTGGCTAGGTTTGGGTGCTGGGGAATGCTTCCTGCCATTTGGGGTCAAATGGTGCAACCTAGGTAGGTTTTTGAAAAATACCAAAAGTGGTATGTGGAGATGATCGTGTTTTAATAGAGTTTTGAGCATGGTGTTTTAGGGGCATATAAATCATCTAGTACCCAAATGAGTGGCCAGGGGAGTAGGTTGGGGTTAACATTGCTCAAGCCAAAAATATCTCACACCAGGAGATGATTGCATGGCTCCGAAAATGTGGGTGCAAAATTGATATCAAGCCATTATGACATACCAACAATTTTGGTGGATGGGTTTCTTTTGGTAAAAGAATGTGGTGGAGTGTGGCTGGTTGGGTATTACCCATTTGTTTAATTCACGTGCTTGGTTCACCAAGAAAGGTGTGTCCATGCATGGGAAATATCTCATGGCCATTTGGAATAAAATGGGTGTGGCAAATAATTGGCTCAAATGATCATGCCATGTTTTGTGGGTGTAGGCAATGGCATGATGGTCATCTCCTGGTTTGCTGAGGAGTGACGGAGAGGAAAAGTTGGGAAAAATGATTCCCTAATCAACACATGCATGAAATATTTATCCGGGGATTTTGGAAATATTGCATAGAGAATTATGCAACAATTTTGTCTCGGGAGATTAATAAGTGGATGAGATGATCTCTGATTACTTTGTGGCATCTCCCAAGCTCGGAAAAGATGATTCAAATGGTAGATGGAATATTAGGATTTAAAGATCCCAACATTTGGTCTTTAGGGCAAAACCTTAACAGGGGTTTTCCGGAGTGGCAGAGGAATTATCAGGGATTCTCTAGAATCATTTGAGAGAAGAAAACTTCCGGGCATCATCCATCACCAACGAGAACAAAAGAAATTTTGAGATACGATAGAAAAAGTTTTTCAGGTGTGAGAAAACACCACTAAATTAGGGATCCAAATTTTGGGGTGTTACAGACCTCCCCCCTTAAAAAGAATCTCGTCCTCGAGATTAAGGAGGTTATACAAGATAATTCTTGAACGATCCATTCATACCCCAATTAAAACTTTTTCTACAAAATACTAGGGTTTTTAACACTCAAGAGATGAGCACTCCACAAGATTTTTATTTAAAACCATATGATATTTCTACCATACTCAATGCATTTAAAAGATGGCATGGCAGGGGCTCACTCAATCAATCAACATAGGATCTACCACCATGGTAAAAATTAAATCTATGGTTTTTAGCTCAACCAAACACAACATGGCAAGATCAAACAAGATCTACAACCAAACTATCAACCAACAACCAAAGATTTTTCTTGGGTAAAGAATTACCCACCATTTTATAAAATCAAATTATTGAGGGATATCCTAATCATACCCCTTGCCTAGTGTAACAGCCCGAAGTTAAGAACCTGAAAAACCCGTGTAAAATTTTCGCTTTTGTGGCCATGCAAGGGGTATGTTGGGAAAAATGATTCCCTAATCAACACATGCATGAAATATTTATCCGGGGATTTTGGAAATATTGCATAGAGAATTATGCAACAATTTTGTCTCGGGAGATTAATAAGTGGATGAGATGATCTCTGATTACTTTGTGGCATCTCCCAAGCTCGGAAAAGATGATTCAAATGGTAGATGGACTATTAGGATTTAAAGATCCCAACATTTGGTCTTTAGGGCAAAACCTTAACAGGGGTTTTCCGGAGTGGCAGAGGAATTATCAGGGATTCTCTAGAATCATTTGAGAGAAGAAAACTTCCGGGCATCATCCATCACCAACAAGAACAAAAGAAATTTTGAGATACGATAGAAAAAGTTTTTCAGGTGTGAGAAAACACCACTAAATTAGGGATCCAAATTTTGGGGTGTTACAGACCTTCCCCCCTTAAAAAGAATCTCGTCCTCGAGATTAAGGAGGTTATACAAGATAATTCTTGAACGATCCATTCATACCCCAATTAAAACTTTTTCTACAAAATACTAGGGTTTTTAACACTCAAGAGATGAGCACTCCACAAGATTTTTATTTAAAACCATATGATATTTCTACCATACTCAATGCATTTAAAAGATGGCATGGCAGGGGCTCACTCAATCAATCAACATAGGATCTACCACCATGGTAAAAATTAAATCTATGGTTTTTAGCTCAACCAAACACAACATGGCAAGATCAAACAAGATCTACAACCAAAATATCAACCAACAACCAAAGATTTTTCTTGGGTAAAGAATTACCCACCATTTTATAAAATCAAATTATTGAGGGATATCCTAATCATACCCCTTGCCTAGTGTAACAACCCGAAGTTAAGAACCTGAAAAACCCGTGTAAAATTTTCGCTTTTGTGTTCCTTGCATCATGGCATCCTTGCATCAAGTGTAACAATTGGAACCTTTAACTTGTCACTAGGAAATTGTCCTAGGGAAGTGTTGATGTTGCTAGGGAAATGTGGTTGTTGCTAGGGAATTGTGGAGGTTGGCACCACTTCAAACCAAATTGCCCAGTTGTGCTTTAACTAATTCCAAAACCACGAAGGCACTCAATCTTGCAAAATAAAATTACTTTGACATCTTCTATTTGTCAAGGAAGTTCCAAGAGCTCCAAAACAATATTTTGCACTTGCTCCAAATTGTTAAAGGAGCAACACTTTTGAAATTTAGCAAAATGCCATAATTGAGACCTATGAACAAAGTGGTACCAAACTATTTTATTTTGAGACGCCAATTTTTGTGATGCTTCTATACTATATGGGGAGGCTACCAGAATTTTCTCATATTTTTATAAAATGTTTCGGTGCCTCAATTAAATCAGAGAAACGCCACTGGTTTTAAAAGAAACAGAAAAGGGCTTCGTTGTAATTTGAGGAGGACCTATCGGTGATGAGCAAATCTTCTCCAGGGGTTATCCGCGAAATCGTCTTCTCTCTCCTTACCACTGGTGCCATGCCGCCGAGCTCCCATGCCGTCGCCGTGGCAGTGCAGCGCCGGGGCCCCCTCTGCCTGACTTCCGCGACAAGGAGAGCACCCCACGATGCCCTGCCCTCACCTGCTCCCCATCCCCATTCGCCCCTGCTCCTTTCTTCCCCACCTCTGCTCCCACCGAGCCACCATGACCGCCGCCATTGACCTCCCCTTCCCGCTGCCGTAGTCCACGTCGAGCACCATCGCCTGGGGGAATCTCTCCGCCATGTCGTGCTCTACTTCCCCACCAAAGGAATTGGCCGGGGAAGACCGAAATCGTCGTCGCCATCAACTACTCCGCCGCTGCCGTTCCGCCGCCGCCGCGGACGAATACGCCGCCGTCGCTGTGACTCCGGCCTCCCCAAGCACGAGTGCGCATTCCTGGTGAGCCTGCGGTCCTCCCCAGTGCCTCCCCCTCTCCCTTAGGCCGCTGTGTCGCCGTATCACCGCCGGCAGCTGTGCGCTACCGTGCTGTTCTTCCGCATCGGATAATCCGAGCCATAGACCTTCGGATTTTCCGAGATCTTCCAGTGCGTTGGATTCTTAGGTCCTTAGTCGAATTTCCTGTTCATCTCTGATGATCGGATTTTCCGGTTGAGCAAAGTTCAGATTTTCCGAGTGTGTCCAGTACCCGATGTTCTTCTTTCCTTAGCCACATTTTGGGTTTACCTCTCAATCGGATATTCCGATTTGGGAAGGATCACAATTTTCGATTTGGTCCCGTGCCAAAGGAGCTCTACTGTTCCTTTTATTTTATTTTTATTTCCTTCTAAAATGGCTAAGTAATCCCATTGTTGCTTAAACATAGTTTGTAAGAGGACATTTCAAAGGAGGAAATAAAAGTTAATAACTGATTTTTCTTCGGGACATCCTAAAATGTGTTCGAGATACCCAAATGTCCGGAAATTCGTGAAACACCCATTTAAATGGTTGACATGTTTATTAAATCTTCGATACCCTGCATTGCATCATCTGATCATAACATCTTATATCCAAGTGCAACATAGGGTTCCATCTTCCTTAATCAACAAATAAAGTTCGTTCATGACCTAATTTCATGGGATATCCGGGATGCGCCCCTCTAAGCACCCGAACTCCGTTTAATTTGAATAGATGCATCATCCCCCTCCCGGGGATTTAAAATGTCATGTCATCATATGTTTGCGCATTGCATTTGTTAAGCATATGCGTGGTGATTGATTGTTCTCTCCCGATGTTTGTTTTTCGTTAGATCAAGCAACCGGGGTTACTCCACAATACCCCGAAGATCCGTACTACCAGCACGCTGATCATGGCAAGCGTAATCCCCCTCTGAGCATATCTTATCCTATGTTTCCGCAAATATTTTCTCCACTATAATATTGCATACGGTTCTAAATGTCAATTTTGTTGAATTAGAGTATCCTATAGTTGCATTAAGATTCCGATGCCATACCTGTTCCCCCCTATTATCCATAGGTTTGTATTGTTGCCGAGATACCTACTATGCTATGTTGATGCTTAGCCATGCTTAGTTAATTGCATAGCTATACGATGGATGGTTTGTGTTGGAAACAGGTGATGAGATAAATGGTTGATGGTGGAGGAAATTGTGGTGACGGATAATAGAATGCTTAAAGGTGGGGATGAGAGGCCACTGTGGTTGTGGTGTTTTGTCTCGTTCTCGCCGCCTAGGTGCGAGTTCTATACCTCTTGAACCAAGACTGAGCGTGCAACCATGCGTGAGGCCTATGCATTTGCGGGAACCCTCATAGACTAAATAACTCGGGCGGGGCTAGCCAGGGTCCTCTAGTTCGGGCTTCCATTTGCGCGTGCGTGATGATGGTGGGATGAACTGAGATGAGGATTGTGGTATTAGGAAAATGAGTGGCCGTGGGACGGGGTGTTGCGGGCACCTGGCAGTCCTGCCGCCACTGATGATCCTGGAAAGTCCTTAACGAGGGAGAAGTCGACACTGCTTCCACCCAGCCGGCTCTCCCAGGAAGAGAGCTAAAGGCCAGGCAATGGGCCGGACGGTACACGTGGCAAACATTTGTACACCCCTGCAGGGTTAAATCTTTTTCGAAAAGCCGTGTCCGCGGTTATGGATGACTTGGGAAGTGAAGGTAAGATCATAGAGTAACGTTATCGGAATGATTAAAAACTGGGTACTAGAGGTACCACTCACAAATGCAAGGTGAGCTTCCTCGAGGGTGATTCGGGGAGGTGCCTTTGATGAACAGGTACAATGGTTGATGATGAGTAAGGTGATGAAAGAAAGAGTTACTTCTTACCTCTTTTTAAAGTACTCTGAATAGTCGATGCCTTGGAGTTAAGTCTTTTTAAAATAAAATCAGCTTTATGCAAAACAGCCATAAAACCTTGAAAGCCAATCATCGAGAATATATTAGCTCTTAATCTTGCGAGTTCGTCGAACTCAACGTCGTTTGCTTATTTTCAGGGAGGACTTCACCGCCCTCGAAGGTGGGTTCTTTGTGGACGTCGACGAGTAGTCTGGGGTTCCCAGGTGGCAGCTTGGGACATCCCGGAACAGCTGGCGCTAGATGTTTATTTGTAGGCCTCTTAGGCCATAATCTGGATCTTGTTGTTTAGAACAACTTAATTTGCTTCCGCTTGTTGTAATGTTGGGTCTGTGACCTCTGGTGTCATTTGCTATCTTTCTCTATTATAAGAGTTGAACTATATGATTTTGTGTCGTAGAGTCTGTGATGTGCCAGTTGTTCCACAAGTCTTGATCTCTCTATTATGCTTTGATAGTGTGTCTGGTGGTATCGGATAACCGGAGACACAGTATCACTGTATAACAGTCGGGTCGGGGCGCCACAAGTTGGTATCAGAGCAGTACTGCCTGTAGGAAACCCTTCTACTGGTCGATGTTGGGTCTAGTGTTTGTGAAAATATTTTTAACCTAAAAATGAGTTGTGAAAACCATCTTAGGATTCTTTTTACTCCTTATCTGGTTACCCTCTAATCTCGGAGCAATCTTATCTGATTTGAGTTTAAAGGTTTTACTCCTCGTCTGTTACTTCAAAATGATTAGAAACGGGGTTGGGTTCGACCTTTAGTGTTATGTGTCCGTTGCTCCTGCTGCGTTGCCATTCGAAATCAACTCAGATGTTTCGACGGAGTCTAATCATTTGATCCTTTTTCGGGTTTTAACCCAAGGACTTGAACATAAGGTCCCGGATTGTGCTGGATAGTGTGGGTTGAATCACGTGGTTTCTTAGCCATTTGAATCCATGCTACTGGTGCATGATGCTGATCTTTGACCCAAGTCCCATCTTGTTGGTTCCTTGTTCGTTGTTGCACAAAGTATTATCGTCCCTAGTCTGAGTACTTGAGTACGCTATTGCTAATGTCTCAACCATACCGAGGTGGATACTAACTGCGTCCTTGTCAAATCTACAGAATGGCACAACGTCCTCCGCTCCATCAAATCGAAGCCACCCCAGGGACCCACTCGACACCCTTTGATCGGGAGAAATTCCATACGTCTCAAGTTTTGCCCAAGAACGCTAGAGGCAAACTCAGGTGTTACACTTGTAAGGAGCATGGACATCCGTACCGGAAGTGCCCCCTTAATTACCCCG
Source organism: Poa pratensis (assembly GCA_947311845.1). Taxonomy (NCBI): domain Eukaryota; kingdom Viridiplantae; phylum Streptophyta; class Magnoliopsida; order Poales; family Poaceae; genus Poa; species Poa pratensis. The sequence goes on along the minus strand of CAMZMU010000059.1, from coordinate 2,770,220 downwards.
GAAGTGGGGACTACCACAAGGAAAGGCATGTAGTCAGTGCGGAAGGGGTGGACATCAGGCGAGTCAATGCCCCGGCAGTTGCCCGCACTGTCTCAACGCGCATCCACTTGGCAAGTGCCCAACCGCTAGCGCCACCTGCTACCTATGCGAAGGAAATGACCATTTTCCGGCTGAGTGTTCTATGGAGTTCATAGTGGAGGCAGTGAAGGATGCCCAGGAGAAGATTGCTCAGCACGCCACCACGCGCCCCACTACTTCGACATCTGGGTCAAGCGGAGGTGGGTGTCGTCCTATGCTACCTGCTCCACCTGGACTTATCTGCTACACCTGCGGCCAGACTGGTCACTACTCCAGGGAGTGCCCCAGCGGAAGTGAGTATCGTTCTCCGCTACCTGCTCCACCTGGACTTATCTGCTACACCTGTGGTCAGGCTGGCCACTACTTCAGGGATTGCTCTCAGAAGGCACCTCTCACGAGAAATCCTGCACGAGCCCCTGCCACTCCTGCTGGCAAGGCTGGACCTATTATGCGTCGTCGCCTGAACCACGTCTCTGCTGGAGAAGCTGAAGAAGATACCGACGTCCTTAAGGGTGAGCTACTAATCAACAATAATCTTGATACAGTTTTGTTTGACTCTGCTGCATCTCTCCCTTGTGGGGCATGGTTATCACAACTGAGTAATAACCGGTGCATCTGCAACATCTTGGGATTCTCCTGAGCCTGTTCCTTACTCTGATCTGCTTTCCGACCTTTGTCTGTCAGTTGACAGTAAAATTTTATCGTGCGTTGGTGTGTTCCGATGCAAGTCACTACCTTGATCCGTCAAGACTTCCACTTCGGGATTCTAGGAGAAACAACCTCCAGTACCTTATCCACTTCTCGGAACAGGTTAAAGTATTGTACTCTGCAGAGTAAGGGCCTTGTCTATCTTTGTTCTGCTCCACCATGGAGTGTCACACTCTTGATATCAAGGGGTCAAGCTAAGTACCATGATACTCTTGATGAAGTGATGCTCTTACTCCTCGATACTCTCTGTTTTCCGAGTGACTTGTTACTAGACAAGGATAAGTCGTGAGCACTGATGTGGCTATCGGATATTCTTAGCAGTTTTCACTGTGAGGAAATCCAAGGATATCCATTGTCCTCCTTAGCATGATTGGTTAGCCAATCAATAAGTTGAATTGGACTGTGTTCCCAAGTTCATTTCCTCTGTTGCTCTCCCTCGGTCAAAGAGCTAGGTTCGTGCCGAAGCTCCCAAGACCACCTCGTTGTGCCTTGAAAGGCATGATCCTCTCTTGAACTCAAGATCCACCGGTATGTTGTGATATCCTATATGTGGATCGTGATATTCTGGGGGGGTCTTTCCAGAAGTATCGCCAGGTTGTCACCTGACCGTGATGTTGAGCTTATGAGTAAGCTGGTTCTCTGAACAATTCCCTTCTCCAAAAAAATCGTGCTGGATGCCCAGAATTATTCGGTTGAGCTTAGACAACTTGGAGAGTTGAAAAATAATAGCTCTATCCGATATAGTTCCTTCCTAAAGGGATGTCTAGTCTGTCCGTGTTGAAGAGAGGTGGTATCTCCTTTGTGGATATACTACCCTACAACTCCTTTGATTTGAATTGGGCTATCGTCAAATCAAACTCAGACCTACCTACCTGAATGTGTTAGTCTGACCAATACTTATGCCTCGTTCTATTGAAATAGGAGTCTACCGTCTTGGAGTATCTGGGTAAATTTGTGGTTGAGCCCATCAACTACCTTCTTATCTTCTCCATGATTGAGGAGATTTATATTGGATATTGGGCGTTAGCATTGGAAAATTGTTGGAACTAACTTGTGTCCTCACAAGGTATGTGTTCTGGAGTTAGAAGTGACTTTCCTTGGTTCATGTGCAATTGCTGAAAGATGTCGCCGTGAATCTGAGTGAATTGTCTGGTTTCCTCGAAATCATTTCAACTCGACCATGCATGTGTGGAATATTCTCGAAATGGTGTGTTGTTACCCCCATCCCTCGGGAATTCTCGTCATTGCATCCAAGCCACTGATTGAATTGTTCCAGAAAGAGAGGAAGTCTGAGAACTTCTTTCGTCTTCGTTGGTGTTTCCCGAGCAGAAACTCAATGGTGTATTGTCGCGAGTAATTCCAGTAGGTGCTGTTGCCCTCTGACAAGTGATAATACACGAGTTCCGCCATCTCGTTCCTCCTTTGGAGTTTGACATTGTAGTCCAACTCTTGGGGTTCTAGCAAAAGTAATCCGGTGGTATCTGTGGCAAAGACTCCCTATTCATCCATGTTGAGTCTGGAGTATCTCTACACCTGACCAGATCTAAATCTCAATCAGAAACGATAGTTGGTGATCCTCAAGAAGCTGGTTCCCGACGTCTAGAAAATCAAGAAGTTTTTCCCGATACTACGTTCCCGGGTTTCTAAAGTTCTCTCGGTCCCTCTTCATGATCCTTCCCCCGTGGATTGAAATGCTCCTCCGTGAGGAAAGTTCTACTCAAGCTGTTTGGTAGAATTTGCCTCTTCAACTGTTGGAATCTTATTTCAACACTCTCCATCAGAAATCCAAGGCCTTGTGCAAAGTTCATATTCTGAATCTTTGGGAAACAGTTGTCTACCAACTTGAAACTCCTTATCAATCTCCCGTCAAACGCAGGTGTCTCCTAACTGTCAAATCAAGGGATGCTTGAAGTCTCTTCCTAAGTTCTACTAGGAGGTACTCCGTTGTGGTATTTTCACCAAGATCCATCTTCCCGGTGAGGTTCCCTTCTTCCCCTATGGGGTACGTTGATAGTGACCTCGAGGTGAAGCCGATGAAGATTTTCAGGATGCGCTGAATCATTCTACACTGAGGAGACCGTGGAAGACCGTAGTAACCTTTCCCTCTTTCCTACTCTAAGAATCTTGGGACGAGATTCCTGTAAGGAGGGTAGAATTGTAACAGCCCGAAGTTAAGAACCTGAAAAACCCGTGTAAAATTTTCGCTTTTGTGTTCCTTGCATCATGGTATCGTTGCATCAAGTGTAACAATTGGAACCTTTAACTTGTCACTAGGGAATTGTGCTAGGGAAGTGTTGATGTTGCTAGGGAAATGTGGTTGTTGCTAGGGAATTGTGGAGGTTGGCACCACTTCAAACCAAATTGCCAAGTTGTGCTTTAACTAATTCCAAAACCACGAAGGCACTCAATCTTGCAAAATAAAATTACTTTGACATCTTCTATTTGTCAAGGAAGTTCCAAGAGCTCCAAAACAATATTTTGCACTTGCTCCAAATTGTTAAAGGACCAACACTTTTGAAATTTAGCAAAATGCCATAATTGAGACCTATGTACAAAGTGGTACCAAACTATTTTATTTTGAGACGCCAATTTTTGTGATGCTTCTATACTATATGGGGAGGCTACCAGAATTTTCTCATATTTTTATAAAATGTTTCGGTGCCTCAATTAAATCAGAGAAACGCCACTGGTTTTAAAAGAAACAGAAAAGGGCTTCGTTGTAATTTGAGGAGGACCTATCGGTGATGAGCAAATCTTCTCCAGGGGGTTATCCGCGAAATCGTCTTCTCTCTCCTTGCCACTGGTGCCATGCCGCCGAGCTCCCATGCCGTCGCAGTGCAGCGCCGGGGCCCCCTCTGCCCTGACTTCCGCGACAAGGAGAGCACCCCACGATGCCCTGCCCTCACCTGCTCCCCATCCCCATTCGCCCCTGCTCCTTTCTTCCCCACCTCTGCTCCCCACCGAGCCACCATGACCGCCGCCGTTGACCTCCCCTCCCCGCTGCCGTAGTCCACGTCGAGCACCATCACCTGAGGGAATCTCTCCGCCGTGCCGTGCTCTACTTCCCCACCAAAGGAATCGGCCGGGGAAGACCAAAATCGTCGTCGCCATCAACTACTCCGCCGCTGCCGTTCCGCAGTCGCTGTGACTCCGGCCTCCCCAAGCACGAGTGCGCGTTCCTGGTGAGCCTGCGGTCCTCCCCAGTGCATCCCCCTCTCCCTTAGGCCGCTGTGTCGCCGTATCACCGCCGGCAGCCGTGCGCTACCGTGCTGTTCTTCCGCATCGGATAATCCGAGCCATAGACCTTCGGATTTTCCGAGATCTTCCAGTGCGTTGGATTGTTAGGTCCTTAGTCGAATTTCCCGTTCATCTCCGATGATCGGATTTTCCGGTTGAGCAAAGTTCGGATTTTCCGAGTGTGTCCAGTACCCGATGTTCTTCTTTCCTTAGCCACATTTTGGGTTTACCTCTCAATCGGATATTCTGATTTGGGAAGGATCGGAATTTCCGATTTGGTCCCGTGCCAAAGGAGCTCTACTGTTCCTTTTATTTTATTTTTATTTCCTTCTAAAATGGCTAAGTAATCCCATTGTTGCTTAAACATAGTTTGTAAGAGGACATTTCAAAGGAGGAAATAAAAGTTAATAACTGATTTTTCTTCGGGACATCCTAAAATGTGTTCGAGATACCCAAATGTCCGGAAATTCATGAACCACCCGTTTAAATGGTTGACATGTTTATTAAATCTTCGATACCCTGCATTGCATCATCTGATCATAACATCTTATATCCAAGTGCAACATAGGGTTCCATCTTCCTTAATCAACAAATAAAGTTCGTTCATGACCTAATTTCACGGGATATCCGGGATGCGCCCCTCTAAGCACCCGAACTCCGTTTAATTTGAATAGATGCATCATCCCCCTCCCGGGGATTTAAAATGTCATGTCATCATATGTTTGCGCATTGCATTTGTTAAGCATATGCGTGGTGATTGATTGTTCTCTCCCGATGTTTGTTTTTCGTTAGATCAAGCAACCGGGGTTACTCCACAATACCCCGAAGATCCGTACTACTAGCACGCTGATCATGGCAAGCGTAATCCCCCCTCTGAGCATATCTTATCCTATGTTTCCGCAAATATTTTCTCCACTATAATATTGCATACGGTTCTAAATGTCAATTTTGTTGGATTAGAGTATCCTATAGTTGCATTAAGATTCCGATGCCATACCTGTTTCCCCCCTATTATCCATAGGTTTGTATTGTTGCCGAGATACCTATTATGCTATGTTGATGCTTAGCCATGCTTAGTTAATTGCATAGCTATACGATGGATGGTTTGTGTTGGAAACAGGTGATGAGATAAATGGTTGATGGTGGAGGAAATTGTGGTGACGGATAATAAAATGCTTAAAGGTGGGGATGAGAGGCCACTGTGGTTGTGGTGTTTTGTCTCGTTCTCGCTGCCTAGGTGCGAGTTCTATACCTCTTGAACCAAGACTGAGCGTGCAACCATGCGTGAGGCCTATGCATTTGCGGGAACCCTCATAGACTAAATAACTCGGGCGGGGCTAGCCAGGGTCCTCTAGTTCGGGCTTCCATTTGCGCGTGCGTGATGATGGTGGCATGAACTGAGATGAGGATTGTGGTATTAGGAAAATGAGTGGCCGTTGGACGGGGTGTTGCGGGCACCTGGCAGTCCTGCCGCCACTGATGATCCTGGAAAGTCCTTAACGAGGGAGAATTCGACACCGCTCCCACCCAGCCGGCTCTCCCAGGAAGAGAGCTAAAGGCCAGGCAATGGGCCGGACGGTACGCGTGGCAAACATTTGTACACCCCTGCAGGGTTAAATCTTTTCGAAAAGCCGTGTCCGCGGTTATGGACGACTTGGGAAGTGAAGGTACGATCATAGAATAACGTTAACGGAATGATTAAAAACTGGGTACTAGAGGTACCACTCACAAATGCAAGGTGAGCTTCCTCGAGGGTGATTCGGGGAGGTGCCTTTGATGAACAGGTACAATGGTTGATGATGGTTGATGATGAGTAAGGTGATGAAAGAAAGAGTTACTTCTTACCTCTTTTAAAGTACTCTGAATAGTCGATGCCTTGGAGTTAAGTCTTTTTAAAATAAAATCAGCTTTATGCAAAACAGCCATAAAACCTTGAAAGCCAATCATCGAGCATATATTAGCTCTTAATCTTGCGAGTTCGTCGAACTCAACGTCGTTTGCTTATTTTCAGGGGAGGACTTCACCGCCCTCGAAGGTGGGTTCTTTGTGGACGTCGACGAGTAGTCTGGGGTTCCCAGGTGGCAGCTTGGGACATCCCAGAACAGCTGGCGCTAGATGTTTATTTGTAGGCCTCTTAGGCCATAATCTGGATCTTGTTGTTTAGAACAACTTAATTTGCTTCCGCTTGTTGTAATGTTGGGTCTGTGACCTCTGGTTGTCATTTGCTATCTTTCTCTATTATAAGAGTTGAACTATATGATTTTTGTGTCGTAGAGTCTGTGATGTGCCAGTTGTTCCACAAGTCTTGATCTCTCTATTATGCTTTGATAGTGCGTATGGTGGTATCGGATAACCGGAGACACAGTATCACTGTATAACAGTCGGGTCGGGGCGCCACACCTAGGGTTTTGTTTTAGAAAAGCTGCATAAACATTTTCATGTTTACACAGGGTTTAGATAAACCAAAGGGTTTCTTTTTTAAAAAGAAAATATCTGTGCCACCAATAATTGGTTCACAGACACTGTGGGATAGGGCATTTCCCAAAAATCATTTTGCAAAATTTTCCCTAAAAGAAATACTGAAGAGACGAGGGAATGATTTCCTGAGAAAGGGATAGAGACACACCGTGGCTATCGGCCTACTCGCTGACGTGTGGAACCGGGGTCCACCTGGCAGTCTCCCTCCTCCTTTCTCTCTTCTTCTTCCTCGCTCTCTCGCTCTGTACACGACGGTTCCCAGTGCGCAGAGCACTCCACTGTGGCACTGCTGCGCGTGCGGTCCGTCGACGCCGCGGCCATCACGGCTTTGGGGAACATGTCCTCGATGGTTTTGTGCCACTTCTCCTGATTCTTTCTCTTTTTCCGCGTGCGGTGCCAAGGAGCGGCATCTGATCTCCGGCTATAAATCAGAATCTCCGAAATCTTCTCTCCCTTCATTGCAACCATGGGCTTCATTCGAGATTTCTTCAGAGCCTATGTCGAGATCATGGAGGATGGGGACTTCCTCGAGCGTGTTGCTGCCTTGGTGCTCTTCGTGGTCTTGGTTCCGATGGTGGGAGCACTGCTGTTCGCGACGGTGGTCCTCCTGACCGTTGGTCTGTGCAACTGGTGGTCCGGCGCTGGTGGTGATGCGGCGGCGGAGGGGCAGGTTGCGGCAGAGGAGCAAGCTGCGGCGGAGGGGCAGGCTGCGTCGCCGGTTGCTGAGGTGGCCACCCTTCCAGCTGGAGGTGAGCCGGCTGCTCGAGCCGTCCGTCGCCGTCGCGCGGCTCGCGACTCGGCTTCGGGTGAGCCAGGCTCATCTTCTAGCAACACCACTGAGCTTGAGAGGGAGTAGGATTTCTGGGGTGCCTTCGCATCTGTACTGAGGTAGTTGTAGTGTTCTATGCTGGAGTAGAACTTGTATCCTCTGTTTCTGTAATTTCCCTTCTTTACTGAACTTAGTGGATGTATCGAATTTGTCTCCTCTGATGAACTGGAATAAGATTTTCATTTCTGAACTTTTCTCAGCTGCAACAAACTGGGTCTTGCAGCACAGATAGAATTGCAGAGGTACTAGCATACAGATGGAAGAACTTGTTGTACTGAGAAAATATCTTTTAGAAAATAATCCTGCATTTTATGGCCCAACGATTGCAGGAGTGTGGCATAATCCTCTCAACCATAATGGTTAGCCAGAGAATCAGAACACCTAGTTTTATTACGGACTGATTCAACATCAACCAGGAAGCATACAACAAACTTACATTACAAGCTAACACAAGGAAGACAAACAACCTTGCCGATCCTCACCTACTAGTATACAAGCGCCACTCGGGCTAAACACGGGTTCTGCTCAGCTTGACGGCCTCTGGGAGTCGGTGGAGCGTGGCCGAGACGAAGAGTGGTGTCCACATCTCCATCTTCCGCGGGGTGGGGAGTCGCAGGCACGCCTTCGAGGATTATACCTCGCTCTTGGGGGTGCTGCTGAGCTCGAGCTAGTGCTTGCGCACAGATGCATCAAGACCGCGTTCCAGCAAGTCATCTGGGAACGGGAGTCCTGTGCCCCGAGCTTGCCCATGGTTGGGGGTAGGTGGATTCCTTGCTCGCCACAGTTGCAGGCGAGCTTGACCAAGGTTGCGCCTTGTGGTCATGAGTTCCTCCATCAGAGAATGGCTAAGCCTTGTCATTGCAGCCCCGTAGGTGGCCAGGGTGATCACGGCAGGGTCGACTTCTTCTCCAATGGGAGTTTGGATAGCATCCGCACCATGCTGGGGTCTGGCTGGGAGAAGGTGGAAAGCTCGACTTTTCGCCATTGCTGGTTCCGAGTGCCGCAGGCGGACGAGACCTTCCCAGGCTGCTACCTGGATGGCTTGAGCAAGAGTGGCCATGCTCCTACCTTGGATCAGGTAAGACACTTGTGCCCAACGGACACGAGCCGACATGCACGTCTGCTCGAAAGTCATTCCCGGCAGGCGAGAGCGAGTTCTCGAACACCACGTATCAGGGCGAGCAGGCCTACCAAGAAGATCACAGACGGCCTTCCACATCATCAGTGGAAATCCACCATGATCCTCGGCAGTGGTTTCCAGGATGACCTTGGGGTTCGCCATCGGGTTATTCTTGGATCTGGGTGTAGGATGAGATGCGAATGCGGGATTCCTTTGCGGGATCCGGCTTCAAGAGAGCTGGGTTGGCTAAGGATAGCAGGCGAGGGTGGGGATAAACGGCAGCTAGGACTGGGTCTCATATACGGGGTTGTGTCGGCTCCTCCTCTTGGAAGAAACCGGCGACCCTCACTCAGGGAATGGGACACGTCCTACTGCACCTTACTGTGGACCGACACCAGCCATGCCGGTTAGGCGGAGATGGGTTAAATCCATCGGGCTCACTGTCGGGCAAAAGTAAGGTGGGGTTCTCCATGCTAGGGTAGTTACAGCCAGCCTGGTGCTCTGATACCATGTCTGTGACCCCCTCCCTGGCACATCTTGCCAGAGAGGCAGTCGTCCCGTGCGCCATCCCAAGATAACTGGCCGCACGTCACAACAGTGTAACATAATGGAAATCATTACACAATCAGGCACATCAGTGCTACAAATGGTTTACAAGGCCATCAAGGAATGACAAAATATCAATCCCAGCATGGCACGATACAGAGTTTTAACTGGCAGCGGAAGACATATGAGAGGCTACGGCTTGGAGCGGCTCCACTCCACAGGTTCTGGCTGGGCTACTGATCCTAGCACACTCTTTCTCCATGTTCTTGCTAAGGTAGAAGATGATCCTCGACAAAACCTGGCCACAATCACAAGGCCCGTGAGTACATTAATATGAACTCAGCAAGAATCGCCACTCACCACAAACAATCCAACAATCATGCAACAAGGTATACATTGAAATAAAATCCTACAACATGGCAAGAGTCTACTCGAGATAGACCAATATGATAACATAAAGGTAGCATGGCATCACAAGCAAAACATGGCATAAGCAAACAACAAGAGTATCACCAGTACAGAGTCCAAGCCAGGTGGGGTTGGATCGTATACCGGCAATCAAACAAAGAGGTTACCTGTGACGAGTAGACGAGTGTATCAGTGGGTACCAAATCTTATAATTACTCCGTCAACACAATCAGGCTTCCAAGCCTCTAGCCAACTCTGGCTATCAATACAGCCAACTCTGGCTATCTCCCGGGCATGCACGGTTGATGTTGGCTCTGGCCTAACTATAGGCTTCCAACGCATCACACCGCCATCCCATTCACCTCACAAGTAACATTCCCTGCATCATCTTATTGTTCATTTAGTGAAATCAGGTTGTTCATCTTTCTTTCAACAAGCCTTAGGTTTAACCTCCTGACACGACAAAGACACACAGTGTGACCGACACTGAACTGTTGTTCCATAACCTTGGAACGAGGCTAGACATCCAGATTTGACACTCTCGAGAGGTTGCAGATACCACCCACCTAAGTGCACCACACTCAGCCGGTACTTTAGGATATCATCCTTAAGGTGAACTCAGCAAGATACACTCACCTGACCGTTCACGCTACCAAGACACTCCCTGTATAGCCACCGACATAACTCTATGCCTTATGCAGAAGTGAATCCGGCACGTCCCCAACCCATGAGCGACGCCTAGCTCCGGAACCTTCGCAAGACTAGCCCCGACCAACTATGGTACCGACTAGACTTGCCAAAATGGTAGCGTCAAAGGAGGCTCAATCGGTTACGTAGGTCAAGGCCCGCCCATGTGAGCGACAGTGGCAGTGCTTTCGATGTTCAGATTAGTGGCACCGTGGACTGACCCTATCGTTGTTTGGAGGGGTGTTTCATTTAATCAAGTTCCATCATTCACAAGTCCAAACCAAGAGGATTAGTCCAACACAACAATCACAATATCATAATATATCATCACACGACAAAATATTAGCAACACAATAAATCAAGCAATAGTAGTATCCATGTCCAAACTTAGCAAAATAAAAAGAACGTCAACCGGAAGACTACGGCGGCGAACCCGCCGACCAGCGCCTTCTCGTTTGACAAAAGAAAAGAAACGTCAACCGGATGACTGTGGCAGCGGTCTTCCGCTGGCAAGCGCCTTCTCGTTTGACAAGAAAAAGAAACGTCGACCGGAAGACTGTGGCAGCGGTCTTCCGCTGGCAAGCGCCTTCACAGATCAACTACAAAAGATAACACAGTGGGTCAATCGGACAACGGTGGCGTTCCTCCAGCCAGCGCCCTCGCAGATTAATTACAAAGTTGGCGAGGCATGTAGCCTCCAAACAATGAACCGAAAACATTCATAAAAAAAGAAAGCATCCATTCCACTCAAGGATTAACCCGACGTGGTGTCAGCAATCTTGGCCAAAAAGAACCAAATGGAAAGCAAATGTCCCAAGCGTCGTAGTCCAGGCGGGCTTACGCCAACCACGTTTGACGGAGGGAGAAGAAGCAAATAACTCTTTTGGCAAATGCCCCCAACTCCGAGGATCATAAGACGACATTCGTCCGCTCCTCACCTCGGCAAAGGAGAGAAGCAAACAATCATAGGAACGCAGGTTTTATAGTTTTTATTTAGAGGGTTCGACAAAGCCGCGCAAGTGCGAGGTGCACAGTTAATTTACACGTCATTCTAATGCATACATGATGATGGATGAAACATGGCAGGAGCAATATTCGAAGTAACATATTAAACACTACAGTATAGACCGACATAATACATACCGAACGCAGACAAATATAAACACTTGGCATGACAATAAACAAATAACAAACAACATTGTGGGACGGCTCATAGCAAGGGGTTAGCTTGCCTTCGAAGACGGGGATCCTCCGGGTTCGGAATGGTCGGGGTGATTCCGCGGCGTAGGGCAGCGATAGCCCCGTTCCGCGGGCTCCGGAATGTACGTACAAAGGGCACCCCATAGAACTATTTTGGAATGAGATGATATCAGTACCACCGGAAAGAGCTCGTCGAGACAAAGATTTAGAAATTTGAATCATCGAAAACGGACTTACGGTTCAAAAGATATTGATGTTCACAAATTGGTTCAGCAGGAAAAAGAAAAGAGGTTCGCGAAAAAAAAACTGCCCGGGCCGTAAATGGGCCACGGCCGTGCTGTGCTGGTGCCAGCACCTAGCTGGGCCGAGCTGGGCTGCAGCTGCTGCTCTGCTCTGGGCCAGAAAATGATTCGCAGGAGGAAAAAAAAGGAAACAGAACAGGAGATGGATCGATCCTTCCCTGTACTTCATCTTCTTCATCCTCCACGTACTGGAAGCGGGCAGGGACCGGCCGGGGACGGCCAGGGGCTCGCCGGGAGGGTTGGCCGGCCTTGGGGATGGCCCGGACGCAGTGCACCGCGGCCGTGGGAGGAGGCTAGGGGCGCGGGGAGGCACGGTGGTGCGTCGCCTGTGAGCTTTGGCCTCACGGCCATGGCGGGAGCTTCGGGTGGCGGACGGCGCGGGCAGCTGGGTGGGCTAGGGGGCTCGCCAATGGAGGGAATGGAACCGTCTCGATGAACCTCGTCCGTGGGGGGCTTCACCCGAGGCGGAGGAGCTGTGGTTTGCCCTAGCAAGAGCTCCTAGGGTTTCGGCCATGAGAGGCTTTGCCGAGCTCCTGAGGGTTTGCAGCTGTGTGAGGCTTGAAGGAGGGAGGCCAGGGGGGCAAGTGAGGGCTGTGCACCCGATGGAGGGCTCGAGGTGGCTTTTTATAGCTAGGGGAGAGGGAAAGGTGGGTGTACCCGAGCTCGGCCACCGATGGCGTTTTGAGGATGTGCTCTCCGGCTACAGAGGAGGAGAGGATGAGGACGGTGAGCTGGCCGCACATTGCAGCACGTGGAACACGCTGAAGCTGGGTTAGGCACCGACCAAGCTCCTAAGCAGGCTTAACAAAGCAAAGCAACTTAACTACCACATTGCTCTCAAGGTGTTCGACGAAATGCCCATACAAACTTTTCAAACTCAATAAATTCCAGAAAAATTCCACTGGCTAGGTTTGGGTGCTGGGGAATGCTTCCTGCCATTTGGGGTCAAATGGTGCAACCTAGGTAGGTTTTTGAAAAATACCAAAAGTGGTATGTGGAGATGATCGTGTTTTAATAGAGTTTTGAGCATGGTGTTTTAGGGGCATATAAATCATCTAGTACCCAAATGAGTGGCCAGGGGAGTAGGTTGGGGTTAACATTGCTCAAGCCAAAAATATCTCACACCAGGAGATGATTGCATGGCTCCGAAAATGTGGGTGCAAAATTGATATCATGCCATTATGACATACCAACAATTTTGGTGGATGGGTTTCTTTTGGTAAAAGAATGTGGTGGAGTGTGGCTGGTTGGGTATTACCCATTTGTTTAATTCACATTCTTGGTTCACCAAGAAAGGTGTGGCCATGCATGGGAAATATCTCATGGCCATTTGGAATAAAATGGGTGTGGCAAATAATTGGCTCAAATGATCATGCCATGTTTTGTGGGTGTAGGCAATGGCATGATGGTCATCTCCTGGTTTGCTGAGGAGTGACGGAGAGGAAAAGTTGGGAAAAACGATTCCCTAATCAACACATGCATGAAATATTTATCCGGGGATTTTGGAAATATTGCATAGAGAATTATGCAACAATTTTGTCTCGGGAGATTAATAAGTGGATGAGATGATCTCTGATTACTTTGTGGCATCTCCCAAGCTCGGAAAAGATGATTCAAATGGTACATGAAATATTAGGATTTAAAGATCCCAACATTTGGTCTTTAGGGCAAAACCTTAACAGGGGTTTTCTGGAGTGGCAAAGGAATTATCAGGGATTCTCTGGAATCATTTGCGAGAAGAAAACTTCCGGGCATCATCCATCACCAACGAGAACAAAAGAAATTTTGAGATATGATAGAAAAAGTTTTTCAGGTGTGAGAAAACACCACTAAATTAGGGATCCAAATTTTGGGGTGTTACAGGAGGCGGTGCCGCTGTCTCGGGAGGAGGAGCGGTAGCCTCGTGAGGCACCACTTCCGCTGTAGGCGCCGCAGACGCTGCTGCGGCGCTGGAGATCTCTCCAACCTTCCGGAGCCTCCGCCGCCTCGGCTCCTCGGGGCGCCTGGAGAGGAAAATGTTTAGAAATACCTCGAGAGGGTCACACAAGAACACCATCGAAAAAGAAGGGAAGTACAAGACTTATGCAGCGGTGTCAACCCATTTCCTCTTTGGCGCCCACCGCGCAGGCGGAGCACTGGGCTTCGCGCTCTTCCGAGCCTCGGTAGGCCTGTCTTGGCCCACCTTGGCACTGGCCTCCGCTTCTTCCCGAGCTCCGGCGTTCCTGTCATGGATCGCCTTGGAGCGGGGCTCGCAGTGGCCCGACGAAGCATCATCGTCGTCGCTTTCCTCCTTTCCCTCAACGCGCTGCGAGGGGACGACCAAGAACCGGTCGCCGCTGTCCGTGGAGATCTCGTAGATCTCAGTCTCAGGCGGCGCGCCCTTCGAGGTGCTCGAGCGCTCTGCCGAAGAATCGGGGCCTCCCGAGGTGTCGGCCGTGCCTGCGTCAGACTCTGCAGGCGTCTCCGTCGCCTCCTCCTCCTCGCCATCAGCTGGCAGCGCCTGCGTCGCTGACTCTGGGTCCTCGCGAGGCCCAACATGCCCCTCAGGCACCAGGCCCCACTGGTCAAAATTCGGCATTGTCTGCACGAGCGAGACGCGGCGCCCAAGATCAAGCCTGTGGAGCGGAACGGTCTTGTCGGTAGGCTTGGGGATGTCTGGAGACGTGAAGAGAACCTCCATGATGCTGTTCACTTCCTCCTGCGTGAAGAGGGTAGCGCTCAGGCGCATCTTGTCCCTCTGGTTGGAGTACAGCCACATCGAGTCCGCATGCCTCTGGAGCGGGCGATGCGACGCCTCACGAAGTCCTTTGCCACCATCTGCCCGGTGAGGCCTGCCTCGCGAAGGTCCTTCAGGCGCCTCACCACGGAGCCAAGCGCTGCACCCGTGAGTGTTTGGGAGGACCAGCTCGCCCTCTTCGTCGGGGGCGCCACATGCAGCTCGAAGAAGGTACTCTGGCTCCCGACGTCCACATGGAACCAGCACCTGCAAAAGTCCTCCACCTTCTTCGTCATGCTGGTCATGACGTTCTCGCCGGCCCACGCGATGGGGATGTAGACGCCGCCCATGTCGTTGGTGATGCGAAAAGACACGCACCCCGACCGCTCATTGTTCGCCGTGAACCGAAGCGCGTAGAAGCTGCGGAAGTGCTCCACCGAGGGCGGAATGCCGATGTACGCCTCGCAGAAATAGGCAAAGATGGCGAGGATGAGGATGGAGTTGGGGTGCAGGTGAAGAATCTGGATCTAGTAGCACTCCAGAACCGCCTGGAAGAAGTCGAAGAAGGGAGGCACGAGCCCGGCGTAGAGGGTGTGCATGAAGATGGGGTAGAGGCTGCCGCTGGCATTGTTCGCCGGCTTGAGCACCGTAGCGCCGTGCTCGTTGGTCTCCGAGGCCGCCATGTGACGCACCTTGTCCAGCTGCGCCTCCTTGAAGCGGAAGCCGGTCAGAGCCGGTTTGAGGTCGCCGTCCTGCCGCATCGCGGCAGGCTCACTCTCCTGCACCACAGCCTTGCCCTTCTTGGAGGCGGTGGCCTTATTGGGCGCCATTGCCGCGAGATTGCGAAGGAGGAGCTTGGGGATTGTGCGCTGGGAAGAAGGAGGCGAAAGAGGAACGATTGAAGCAGTGGCCGTCTGCGCCGAGCTCTCCGCCTTTTATCGGCTCATCGAGCCATTGCCAGGACGTGGTGGGTCCCACCACTACGCCCGTTACTGCAGAGGAGATCATGGGATCGTGTCCGGCCGCAGCTCTCCACGTGTCTCGGGCTAAGCAGACTTCTTTGGGCCCACGACGATTCGCCTGCGTCTGCGAAACTCCAGCGTGCCCATCGCGGGCCCGGGGCTACTGTCGGCCCAGTGGAAACCAGGGTACCATGGGCCGGCCTACCACAGCCCTCGATGCTCCGCGGGAAATTCTGCTAAGGACCAGGTGTTCAGCCTGGCGAGCCTCGCGAGGGTCTTTTCCCTCGTGAGGGTTTCTACGCTCCGCTGAGCATTTCTGCTAAGAACCGGATGCTCAGCCTAATGAGCCTCGAGAGGGACTTCCCCTCGGGAGGGCCTCTCCTGCCCAGAAAACCACTAAGTCCTGGCGCGTCTCCGCGCCACCCTCGCGAGGACTCCCTCGCGAGGCGTCAAGTACTACAAAACCTCGGCGAGGCTCCAGGCCCTCGCGGGTTTCCTTCAAGTGGAAGTAAGCTCCTGCACCCGCTGCACAGCGCACATGGTCTCTGCGCCCACCGCAGAGTGACGCGCGCACCTGCGCTTGATGGCGACGACGCCGCAGTTGCCATTCTCGTGTATAAAGGAGTCAACAAAGCTGGGGCAAGCAAAGCGGACTCCAAGGATTGCCGTTTTGGTGATAAAGGGGCCGGCCGCCGCTACGCTCCAAGCGTGACGTCACCGTGGGGTACGCCACGAGACTCTGCAGCGCCTGCCCACCGTCCTGGATGGACGGTGGCTTTTTCTGCCAAGACGACGTTGCTCTCTGCCGTGGACCGCGTCCATGGACAACACCGACGCTGTGCGCTGTGTTCCACCTTTGCCACCATGTGGAATCCCTTCCCGCCTGTAGTTTTCGGGGAAGAGGACCAATGCAGTACAAAAGGAGGCAGCGTATGACCAAGGAAGGGGATCCCAACTCATTCAGCTCATTCTACACTCAAGCAGCTACGTCTGAAGTAGAAGACGGAGCTCATTCCACCATAGTCCACCAAAGCCATAACTGTGCCCTTGGCAAGCACTTTGTACTGTGAACCTCTCCAAGCTGTGCAATACATCTTAACAGGACGTAGGGTCTTTACACCTCGCGGTGGGCCTGAACCTGGGTAGCGACTCGTGTTCATTCTCTGTCGTGATGTTCCTCACCGAGCTCGACGAGCACCGTCGCCGAGGTTGTTGAGGATTTGTTTGACGCTGTGTTCAGCCCCTTACTCGATGCCTGGCATCTGAGAGACACCCCTAGTTCCTGGGACTAGTCTCCGACAGGCACAACACCCACATAGTCGTCCAACTGGGCCGGCCCATAAGGCTACTAGTTTTCTACTCTTTTGTTTTTTTCTCTTTTATCTTTTCATGTTGTTTCTTCCATCATTTTCAACTTTTACATTTTATTTTTGTTTTTCTGTTTTTAAACATTATAGAGTTAAAAAAATGTTTACATGGTTTAAGTAAATGTTTATGTAGTTTTAAAAAATGTTCATATGAAAAGAAAAAAATGTTGACGCAGTTCAAAATAATTGTTCACAAGGTTTAAAAAATTTCAAAATAATTGTTCATAGGATTTATCAATGTTCATGTATGAGGAATAAAAAATCATATGATTATTAGGGAAAAATTAAAGAAGAAATAAAATTTAAAACTAAAAAAGAAAAAGGTAAAAAAATAGAAAATAAAAAATGGAAATGAAAAGTCCGAATAAAAATAAAAAATTAAGAAGGTAAAAAATAAAAGAAAAACGAAAAAAATAAATAAAAAGGCGACATGGGTCGGCCGTCGGCCCACAGCGGGCTTCAGAATCAAAGCCTTACTTGACGCCATGAGTGCAAAATAGGAAATGCTAGCCACGGCATGTTGGGCACCAAACAAGACACCAGAATCTATTCGTCTATGCACGAACCAAACATGTCAAACCACGAGGCCCCTTTTCTATCTTATGCTCCTCCCCATCTCCGCCGCTCCAAGGGCCCTCCGGCCCCTCCCCTTCTTACCCGAAGGTGGCCGAAACTGGGACGTGATAGTATCCCCTCCCTGTACAGTATTACGTCATCTGACTATTGCGGGCCTTGGTGGCCGGTGCTTCTTTCCTATTGTGTTTTCCTTCAACTGTGATCTTCGAGTTGTTTAAGGTGTTCTCTTTGCGGGCCTTTGTGGCCGGTGCTTCTTTCCTGTTGTTTTTCCTTCAACTATGATCTTCGAGTTGTTTAAGGTGTTCTCTTTGTGGCATTGCAATGTAGAGTTCCTGTGCATATGCAGCTGAAGCAACATCTGCAACATTGATGGTTGCGTAGTTTAGGGGCGCGGATTCACTTCTTTCAGAATGGCCAAACATGCCCTTCCATAAAAGCGAGATTCTTTTTTGTTTTTGAAAGGCCAAAGAGGTAGAAGCTCAGTATATTGGGTTGTTCGGCTATGCATCAGGATCTCCCCTTTAGGTATCTGGATTCCGGTTCATTTTCGAAGATTAAAAAATGGGGAGTGGAAACCTGTTGAGGACCGCTTTGAGACGAAATTAGCATGTTGGATGGAAAAATTATTATCATTCGGAGACCGTCTGATTCTAATTAACTCTGTCCGAACTAGTCAACCACTATTCATGTTATCCTTCCTAAAAATACCTAAAGGGGTACGAAAGAGATTAGATTTTTTTCGACCGTGCTTCTTTTGGCAAAGCGATGGCCATAAAAAGAAGTATGGGTTAACCAAATGAAATATCATATGCAGACCGAAAGACCTAGGGGGTCGAGGGGTTGAGGTTTAAATGAGTAAAATAGATGTTTACTCAGTAAATTATTATTTAAGTTGTTGAACGAACAAGGTGTTTGGCAAGAGGTTCTTCAAAATAAATATTTGCATTCTAAAACATTATCCCAGGCTGAAGCAAGACCATCGGTTTCCCCTTCTGGAAAGGTCTTATGAGAGTTAAACATGAATTCTTCTCTAGAGGATCTATTCAGGTAGGCAATGGCTGGGACACGAGGTTCTTGGAGGATACATGGTTAGGGGATCGCCTTTATCGACTCAGTACCCGTCGTTGTATGGTATTGTTCAATGAAAAAATGTTTTAGTGGTTGATCTTTAACTTTGAATCCTCCGAATATAAATTTTAGACGAGCTTTGACTGGGAACAAATGGACATTGAGCTTTCTTCGGATACCGATGTTTCCAATGGAGGTTAACAGCTTCTCCTAAATTGTTAGTAAAATCTATGTACTTAGACTTACTGAATGGACACACTAGGTTCCTTCGTAAGCATATTATTTGGAAGATGATGGTGCCACTCAATATCAAGATCTTCACGTGGTTTTACCACCGAAAAGTGATTCTCACCAAGGATAACTTGGTCTGACAGGGTAATCAAAAATGTTGTTTTTGTACTCAAGATGAATCAATACAATATTTATTTACTTCTTGTCCTTTTCGCAAAACTGATTTGGCGTATAGTTCATATTGCTTTCAATATTTTCCCCCATCAAACATTACAAATATGTTTGGGAGTTGGTTGACCGGTGTATCCAAAATAGATAAAGTTCAAATCCGAGTGGGTCTTTTCGCTTTACTTTGGACTATTTGGAATGTACGCAATGATTTTGTGTGTAGGAGTCCCTTCTTTTTTGCAGGTTATCCTTTTGGCCACGCACTGGATTCGCTCGTGGTCCTTTCTCCAGCCGGTGGACCGCGGGCTGTCCATGGATTCTGGGTGTAACCATTTGAAACGGTGGGACATGACTTATCCTTAGAAGAACTAAGCTCCCTAGAAATAGAGCTTCCTTGTTGCTCCACGTGTCAACCTTCTATTGGTTCAGACAATAGTAAAAATAATATTATTTCCTTCAAATTACTAAGCTCCCTAAAAATTGAGCTCTCTTGTTGCTCCACATGTCAACCTTCCATGGTTTAGATAAAGGTATAAAATAGTATTATTTGTATACAAAACTTATTTTCTATCTACTCATAGAAAAAATTATGGTGTTTCTGAGTGTAGTGTTTTGTAGACCGCTGAAGGGGATCGTATGCAGAAAACAAAAAATTTCCTAACAACGATAATCATAAACTAGCCAAGATCTATTACTATGCAGATATTGTAGACCGATAGCGGGGATTACTCTCCTACAACAAGCGTTGTTGATGAAGCTGACGTAGCCGACCTCGAGGTCGTGAAGATGAACTCCTTCAAGCGCCCCAAGTGTGACGCCTCGCAGAGCTTACACACGTACGGAGAACATGATGACCTCCGGGCTCCGATCCAACCGAGCAGCGGAAGTAGAAGACTTGGACCGGAGAAACTAGCAGCACGAAGGTGTGCGTATGGTGGAGAAAACCTCAACCGTGCGCAACCCCAATTGCGGAGTCACGTCTAAACGGAAGAGAGAGAGAGAGAGAGAGAGAGAGAGAGAGAGAGAGATTGGTGCAATTTCAAAGGCATGGGGGCACCCCTATTTAAAGGTGGAGGAGGGTAGCCAACTTTGCTGGCCTGGCCATGTGGGACTATTCGCACATGGCCAGCCGCACCATGGCCGGCCGGCCCTCCCCCTCTCCCTTTGGCGTTTCGGCCCCCTATGGGCCTTTGACCTCCGGTCAAGGCCCATTTAGGTGGGCTGCCTTTAAAATTCAAAAATAAATAAAATAAAAAATATATTTAATTATTAATTACACTAATTAATATTAAATACATATTATTTAATTTATTCCGGCTCCGAAAACTATTTCGTCGGCCCCCGAACTTCATCTGAATTGACCCGGAACAATTCCGGTGTTCTTCTCTCTGTTTTCTTTTTCAGCGTCCAATCCAAACAAACGTCACCTACCCTTAAGTGTGACACCCTAGCGGTTCGGGAACACTCCAGACATGATCGAGCACCCTTCTCCGATCAAAGACTATCAGGGAGACCTGGATGGCTATGATAGTCCCTGTGCGTTCACGAAATAACTTTTGTCATTTGAACCTTAGACGTCGAGTCTCAGGCCTTTTACCAGGCGATACTTAGTTTGTCCGAGACTCAATCTCCGGTATCATGATACCGTGCTTGATCTCGTTACTTGACAATACTATCATTACTCGTTTGTGATATTACATCCCCATGACCTAGTCACATGCTTGCAAGCTCATTGATGTAATCTCACCGAGTGGGCCCAGAGTATCTATCCTGCTATGCGGATTGGCAAATCCCGCTCTTGATCCCTCGCCTCAACATACTTCCTTCCGATAACCGAGAGGGACACCTTTATTGTCATCCTATATAAGACATAACGTTTGATGCAATCAAAGTATCTTTAAGAAATAGCAATTATAGTTGATCTCACGGTCAAAGGCGTAATGACTACGTCCTAGAAATATTGGGTGTGTGTCCATCACATCATTCACCTAATGATTGACTCCATTGTCAACTGACACAAATGTCACATGATCGGGAAACCTCAATCATCAATTGTACAACGGACTAGTAAAGTGGCTACTAGGGACCTGGTTGTTTACGTATCACACGTGTATCAATATTTCCGCTTAATACAGTTATAGCATGATACAAAAACGTATTATGAAAATCAAGATATGACAAATAAAATATCTTTATTAATTGCCTCTAGGGCATATCTCCAACAGTCTCCCACTTGCACTAGAGTACAATTTAATCTAGTTTACAACTTGGTAAAAGCCTAACACCCATAGCATCTTGGTGTTTTGTAACATCCCAAAATTATTATCAGGTTTATATTCCAAAAATGAGAGCCAACAAAAACTTTTGTTGTTTATTGTGTGATAATTGCTTTTGTTACTTGAGTTGTTGTTCTTGCTGTTTGTGTGAGTGTTTGCACTAGTAAACACTAGTAAGAAAGAAAGAAAACAAGATATAAAATCAAAGCAAGAAAAATAAAAGTGACAAGTGGTCACATGAAAATCTCCAAGTGACAAACTCAATTATTTTCAAACCAAAGTCAGTGGAGTTGTAATGTAAACACTCCCCATTTTGTTCCTACCACTTTCCCCTCTCAAATATTATTTTTGAACTAGTTTTGAAATTCTAAAATAAAAACAATTGAAATAAATTCAAATAACATAAACAAAGTACTATAAAAGAAAATGTTTCAAAACATTTTATTATTTTATGCCAATTTTTGTGGAGCTTCTGTACATTATGGGAAGGCCCCACAAATTTTTGCAAATTTTTCTAAAAGGTTTAAATGCACTAATTAAATCCTAGAAAACCTTCTGGTTTTAACAGAAGGACTAAAACAGAAATAAAAAAAGGAGCAGAGAGGAGGCAGGGGGTTTTCTGCGAAAATGTCATCCCCTACCTCTCTCCCTCGCCCCGACGTGCCGCCGTGTCGCCGTGCTGCGCCTCACCGTTTCCGAGCCGCCCAGGCCCCCCCTGCGCGCGCGCCCGGTGCCTCTGCTGCCTCTGCGTGCAGGAGAGAGCGCTCGAGCCCCTCCCCGCGCCATTACGCCGCCCTCTGCCCCGATGCATCGCCGTGGCATCCGCGGCGTCGCCGGCCAAATTGGCCCAGCCCTCTGCACCTCGACACGCCCAGCTCCTCTAGACGCTTCTAGAACGTGTCCGGACCCCGTTAAGCACCAAGCCGCCACGAGCCTCTGCACCCTCGCCGCGTAGCCGAGGAATTGGTCACCGTAGACGCGCCATGGCCGCCGCCGTGGACCTCGACCACCATGGACCGCCCCGAGCCCTATAAAGCCACCCCAAGACCTCACTGGAACACCACACCTCTCCCTCGAGCTTTCCCTCGCCTCAATTTCGTCTGTGCACCGCCGGAGGGCAGTGCACTGCCGCACCCGACGCCGCCGTTGAGGTCGAGCACCACCACAACGCCACACCCTCCCATTCTTCCCTCTGACCCCTCTACGCTGTTGCCCAAGCTCACCGCACTCACCCAGGCTTCTTTTCCCTCTTTTTAGTGCACGGACGCGACCCCGAAGCTCCGCCGAAGTTGCTGCCCGACGCCGACGAAGAGCGCGACATCGCCGCCGTCGACAGAGACTTCCCCAGCAACTGCCGCTCGCACCATCGTCTTCCCCGAGCCGCCGCCGTCGATTCGCGTCATCGCCGCTTCCTCCCGAGCCCCTAGGTGAGAGATCCGTCCACCTCGCCGTCGCCGGCGCGGCAGCGCCGCTCGTTTTAGGTCGTCGCCGATGGCGACCTCCGTGAGCCGTTGGATCGAAGATCTACGGCCACGTACCGCTTTGTATTAAGTTAGACTGCCATGTGGGTCCCGCTGTCATAATTTTAATCTTTTCCCTCGCGCGCGTACCGTTTCGCTGAGTCACTGACGGGTAGGACCCACCCGTCAGGGATTTCAACATTATCCACAACAGTGGATTTTTCTAATTCAAATTCTCTGAAATCCTCAGTACTGATGTCAACTTTGAAATTAAATATCTCGAGATTTAGGAATCCAAATAAATCAAACTCAACTGTTCTGGAAAGCTTATGAAATTGTTTAACCAACACAATTGGTCTCATGTCATTTAATTAAATGAGTAAAAAGTATTATTGAAAATGCTACAGAAGGTTTAAATTCTAAACTTGTTTGTTTCTGATGCTCTGTTAGTCCAAATAATTCCAAACCAATTTTGCTAGCTTAGTACTGCCTTGTGTTAGCTCCCCTAATTTTGGTAGAATTAATTAAGTAGTATAATTGTGGACTTTAAGATAAACCCTTCTGGACTAAAACAGACCATTATGTTTATTGGTTGATCCAAATGAGTTAGGACCAATTTTGTTAGCTCACATATATCCATGTTTAGTTACCCCTAAAAGGGTTTAATTTTTGGAACAATATAATTTAATTGGTAGCTAAAACTTGATTATTAAGCTACTGGATTCAATCCAATGTGTAGGGAGTTTGGTAACTCCAAATGATCCAATTCAAATTGGGTTGTATTCTACACATCAGTGGCTTTCCATAGAATTTTAGTTTGTATTTTTGTGACCAACAGAACTCAAGTTGTGGAATTAAACATGAATAACTAGTTCTGCCATAATTTGAAGTAATTAAAAAAATGTTTAATTCAATTTTGTTTGAAAATCAAATTGTGTGGTTTGATGTGTGCAGTAGCTAATTGTGATGTTGATGATGGTTATGTTGAGGTGATTGCTTGTATAGCTTAGTGATTGTTTGCATTGTTTGTTTGTTAATTAGACGAGAACGTTGTCGGATATATCGAGGAAGGAGAGTTTGCTGAATTTGAAGAACAAGAGCAAGATCACTTTGCCAAGCAAGGCAAGCTATTCTCTGAGCTTGCACTACCAACATATGCATCTACTTTCATAACATGTTTACTCTCAAAGCAAGATTTACAAAACCCATTTCAAAAATATATGGATATTATTTTGCCACCCTATGTAGTAGTTATATAAAACTTTAGGATGGGAAAACAATGTTGTTTATTCAAAACTCCTTTGAAATTTCTTATGAGTTTATGAAATACCGAGATGTCGGTGTTGGAGTGGAAAGGTGGAAAAATGGTGATGTTTATGAAAAATGCACAGTGTCCTAGTACTATGGAAACCAATCCTACCCTGTGCGACCACATTTACCACATATGGGAAAAGGCGTAGTCATGTAGTTTGCTCTTATTAGTATGGGATACCTCATCACGGAGATGACTCCGTTATGCATGAGGGGATGGTCCGAGGACTACCCCCTGACCCGGGTCCTCACACAAGTTGGTGGGGAGGATAGAAGGTTCCACCATAAACCGCCGGACAAAACTATGAGTCCTCACACTTAGGGTTTCTGACGGGAAACCGGACTGGGTGTCGATGGAAAGTGTCATATGGGAAGGATCCTATACTAGCATGAGCAAATAAGAGGCTATGGCCGGCGGCTTACTTCGCATACACCTGGTATGGCGAGACGTGGCAGACACGATGAGTTGCCGGATGGATGTGGGTTAAAAGCGTGCTACCTCTGCAGAGTGTTTAAAACTATTCGAATAGCCGAGTCCTCGGATATGGACAATTGGGAGACTGTCCTAAGACCTTGTGCAAGTTTTAAAAAGGCTTTGAGTTTTTAAAGAAAATGGAGTGGAGAATGTTTCCTACACCTATACCAACGGATCGGTATGAGGTGGTGGGATGAAAGTGGACCATGACGGGCTATGGTCGGGAGAAAGGAGTTTTGGAAAAACAGATGAAAACGGTGACTTCTTTAAAAATAGTTATAAAACTCTTCTTACCTTTTTCAATAAAGATATAGAGATGTTTTAAATAAGAAAAGTTGTCAACTAAAATAAAACTGGTGCATACTCATGTTGGGGTAGTTTGCGAGTACATTCAAATGTACTCATATTGGTTTCGTCCCTGGCTATTGTCCTAGCCAGACTACGAGGAGGAACACTACGCAGAGCAGGAATATGGCGACTTCTACGCCAACTAAGGATCTCCACAAGTCAGCTGCCTATCGGGTTGTCATCATTAGAATATGATGTCGATTACGCCGTAGCTTCCGCTGATATATTTGGTTTGGCCCATGAAGGCACCTATGTAAGAACTTGGTCTAAATGACCATTTATGTAAGACTTTTATTCGGTACTGTAATGGATGTAAACTTTGGTATCCAATTCGGATTATGTGCAACGACAGACTGATCACGGGATCGTTGTGTTAAGCATAATCGGGTATTTCGGACAGCTAGTCCGGGGTCCCCACAGACTTGGTATCAGAGCCATCCTGACTTTAGGAAACCTTAGTTAGCATGGTCGTTTGTCAAATGTTACAAAAGATGAATTTCTAAAAAGAAAGGAATGAAGTATTTTCAAAAATTGCTTATCTCCAATCCTCTTACTTATGCAAAATTTACTCTCATTAAATATTGCATTTTCCTTAGTATCCCTAAAATTTTGTACACCTCTCATTAAGTTTAAAATTTGACTCACTTGTTGCCCTACTATATTAAAATTTTGATATACTTGTCACCTAACTAACTTAAAATTTTGCTTAAAAACTGTAGATGGCACTCCATGGACCGAGTTCGTTCAGCTGGAGAAGGACAGCAAGCTGACGTTTGAGAGGGACTTGTTCGAGTTGACCAAGCTGTTAGGTCGCCCCGCTCCAGAGTTTGAGGGAGCTCAGATTGATGTTCACGGTGTTGGAAGGCTGAGCTGGCTCATCAGTCGTCAGTTCGCAGGAACATCAAGTCTCCCAATTCCAGGACGCTCATCTTCACCACCAAGGAGGCCACCTGGGTTGACGGTCTCTGTACTGCTACACAGAGGATGCTATCCCGACTTTGTGAGGAGCACAAGGCGGAGTTAGTAGACTCCCGGTTCCGGTTCTACGGGAGGCGCAACTGTGATGGACACCCTACTCCTTCACCTTACCACCCGATGTTTGGGAGCTACATCATGGACATGGAGATCTTACTTCAGTGCACTCAGGATGATCTGTTGCGCACTAGGATTCAGCTCCACTTCGACCGCGAGTCGCTCGTTGAGCTTCGCGAGAACGAGATGAAGCTGATGGTGGAGAAGGTTGCTCTTCTCAGGAAGAGGGCCCAGCTGAGGAAGACTATCGTGAAGCTCCGCACGAAGGTGGCAGAGCAGGATGGACTGATTGAGGATCTAGAGCACCATACTGACGAGATGGAGGAGGAGGGCGAGGATCTCCGCAAGGAGAACGACGCTTTCCTCAGTGACGATGATGACTTCGTGGAGGAGATGGACTGTGAGGAGGAGGATGATGAGGAGGAGTTAGTGACGAGGAGGAGGAGCCACTCGAGCCAGTTCTCGAGGACGAGGAGGAGGATCCCGAGGAGCCAGCCTACCAGTCAGATGCTGACGTGTTAGAGCTGGAGGTTCCACCTCAGTAGGCGAGTGACTTGATCACTACCGCAGGATTAGGTTGACCCCTATAGCTAGTCGAGTAGTAGTAGTGGTTCTTTTGGAAACCAGATGTTATGTATCCTAGATGTAAGTGATGCTGTAAGCTTGAGGTTGTAAGCTTGATGTTGATGTGAACTCCTTGATGTGTTGTTTGTGAAATATAAGTATGTTTGTCTTGTTTAAAATTGTGTGAACTATTTTCATATAACTCTTAGGATTAATCAACCGCTTGAGAGATCATCTTTTCCCTTAGTCGAACTTTTCTTGCCTTGTCTCTTATACCGGTGTGCTTCAGGATGCCACCCCGTCGCAGCAATGCGGAAGGATCAGGATCAGCACCACCACCACCGGACCCACCCCCACCCAACTTCTCGCACTTATCATGGAGGAGCGTGAAAATGCCCGGCAAGAGCGCCAAGCTCATCTCGCTGCCTTACAACAACTCGCAGCCGCTTACAACAACAACAACAACAATAACAACAACAACAACAACAATGGTGGTAACGGCAATGGCGATGGAAACCAGCGATCTACCTTGGGTGATTTTCAGAAGACCAACCCACCCACCTACTCCAAGGGACTTCACCCACTAGAAGCCGATGATTGGCTTCGCACCATCGGCAATAATCTTGAAGTTGCTGCTGTGGGAGAAAATGAGAAGGTGCTGTATGCAACCCACTATCTCGCTGGACCTGCAAGAGCTTGGTGGGAAACTACCAAGGCTCTCCAGCAAGCTGGTCATGTCATCGACTGGGCTGAGTTCCAGGAGAAGTTCCGCAAGAAGCATATTCCCAGTGGGCTCATTGAAGGAAGAAGGATGAGTTCCGTAAGCTGAGGCAGGGAAGTAGAGATGTGGTCGGTTATCTTGAGGAGTTTACCGACTTATCTCGGTATGCTCCTGATGACACCGACAAGGAAGAGAAGAAGATGGAGCGTTTCATGAGTGGACTCCATGATGAACTTCAGTGTGCTTTGGTTATCCATGACTTCCGTGATCTGGAGTCACTTGTGGACAAGCTATCCAGCTGGAGACCAAGCGCAAGTCTATGTATGAAGGTCGCAAGAGGAGGATGAATGCTCAGGAAGGTTCGAGCAGCCAGAAACCTCGTATCTTTCAGCAGAACACCAGGCCTGCCTATCGTCCACCCCAAGCTCCACGCCCAAATTACCCTAACCGCCCAAACAACTTCAACCGCCCCAATGACAATAACCGTCCCGGAGGAAACTTCAACAACTTCACCCGCAACCCAATGTGATCTGCTTTGAATGCGGCAACAAGGGTCACTACTCCAAAGAATGTCCCAATCCCAAGAGGAATGTCCAGCGCCCCAATGCGCCGGCACAGAACAATGGTCAAGGCCGCAATGGAAATGGAAATGGCAAGAATGCCGCACCTCGCGGAAATGCTGCTGTTGCCAAGGGTCGTCTGCACCACATCAATGCTGAAGAAGCTCAGGATGCTCCGGATGTTGTGCTGGGTACGTTCCTTGTCAACTCAGTACCTGCAACTGTTCTGTTTGATTCTGGTGCTACCCATTCATTTGTTACCCAAGAATTTGTTGCTAAGGGAGGTTTAGTTAAGAGCCTCTTACCCAAACCCATGGTCATCCAAATCCCAGAATCCACCGTAGAGACCAAGATGTTTTGCTCCGATGTACCCCTTGAGATCAAAGGAGAAAAGTTTCCAGTAACTTAATTGTTCTGGGAACCCAAGGCATCGATGTTATACTCGGTATGAATTGGTTAGCCAAGTACCATGGTCGAATTGACTGTGCCAGAAGAGCTGTATCCATCACCACCGACAAAGAAGTAGAAGTGGAGTATGTGTCTGAAACTAGTCAACCTCACCCAGGCTGCCATGAGAGCATAGCTCGACCCGCCCTAGATGAGATCCGTGTTGTTCATCTGTTCAAGGATGTTTTCCCAGAAGAATTGCCTGGTATGCCGCCAGATAGGGATATTGAGTTCATAATGAGCTTATCCCAGGAACATCCCCATATCCCAAAAGCCTTATCGAATGAATCCGGAAGAACTGGTTGAGTTGAAGAAGCAGTTGGCTGATATGCTAAGCAAAGGTCTTGTCCGCCCAAGCGCTTCACCATGGGGATCACCCATTATTTGTGGACAAGAGAGACGGTACCACACGCCTGTGTGTGGATTATCGCAAGCTGAATGACGTAACCATTAAAAATAAGTACCCTCTTCCCAAGATCGAGGATCTGTTCGATCAAATGAACGGAGCCCGAGTCTTTTCAAAGATCGATCTTCGGACAGGATACCATCAGTTGAAGATCAGAGAGACAGATATTCCCAAGACCGCCTTCACCACTCGTTACGGGTTGTTTGAATACACCGTGATGTCTTTTGGTCTGACCAATGCCCCAGCCTATTTCATGAATCTCATGAACAAGATTTTCATGGAGTACCTCGACAAGTTCGTGGTAGTTTTCCTTGATGACATCCTTATTTATTCCAAGACCGAAGAAGAGCATGCTGAACACCTGCGTCTAGTTTTGGAGACTCTCCGAGCACCAGCTTTATGCCAAGCTTAGCAAGTGTGAGTTTTGGCTCAGTGAAGTGGCATTTCTCGGACATTTGTGTCTGCCGGAGGAATTTCTGTTGACCCTGAGAAGATACAAGCCATTCTTGACTGGTTATCCCCAACCAATGTTTTTGAAATCCGAAGCTTTCTCGGACTTGCCGGTTATTACCGCAAGTTCGTTGAAGGATTTTCCAGTATAGCCAAACCTCTGACCCAACTGTTGAAGAAGGACAAGAAATTTGAATGGACTCAGAAGTGTGAGGATAGTTTCCAAGAACTGAAGAAGAGACTAACCTCAGCCCCAATCCTGATCATGCCAGACGTCACCCAGAGTTTCGACGTGTATTGCGATGCATCACGCCTCGGACTTGGTTGCGTTCTGATGCAAGAAGGCAAAGTTGTGTCGTACCTGTCCCGGCAGTTGCGACCGCATGAAGAGAATTACCCAACCCATGACTTGGAGTTAGCTGCTGTAGTCTTTGCTCTTAAGAAGTGGCGTCCCTATCTTGCGGGACATCGCTGCGAGGTCTATACAGATCACAAAAGCTTGAAGTATATTTTCACCAGAAAGATCTGAACCTGCGACAGAGGAGATGGATGGAATTAATCAAGGATTATGATATTGAAATCCATTATCACCCCGGAAAGGCTAATGTAGTTGCCGATGCCCTTAGTCGCAAACCTTGCACCCTGAATGCCCTGATCCAAGCCGAACAGCCAGCCTTGTTCAAAGACTTCCAAGATTTTGGACTAGAGCTTGTTAGCCATGGTTATCTCGCCAATCTAGAGCTAACCCCAACCCTGATGGATCAAATCAAAGAAGCCCAGAAAGGTCATGAAAGCATGAGGGAATTAGAAGAAGATTTCCCTCGGCAAAGCACCCGGTTTTACCGAAGATGCTGAAGGAGTGCTGAAATTCAATGACCGTATCTGTGTGCCCAATGTCACGGAACTTAAGGAGTTAATCCTGAAGGAGGCCCATGAGACCCCTTATTCAATCCACCCCGGCGGAACCAAAATGTACCAAGACCTTCGAGAAAGATTTTGGTGGCATGGAATGAACGAGAGATTGGTTCATTCGTAGCCAAGTGTGATATCTGTCAGCGAGTCAAGGCTGAACATCAGCGACCCGCTGGATTGCTTCAACCTTTGAAAATTCCCGAGTGGAAGTGGGATGAGATTGGAATGGATTTTATTACCGGACTTCCAAGATCCAACCGAGGCCATGATTCAATCTGGGTCATCGTTGATCGACTGACCAAGGTTGCCCACTTTGTTCCTGTCAAGACCACTCATACCGGAGCTCAGTTAGCAGACCTGTATATTTCCAGAATAGTGAGCCTGCATGGTGTGCCTAAGAAGATTGTATCTGATAGAGGCACGCAATTCACCTCAAGATTCTGGAAATCCCTTCATGAAGCCCTCGGAACCAAGTTAGCCTTTAGCACAGCTTATCATCCCCAGACCGATGGCCAACTGAGCGAGTGAACCAGATATTGGAGGACATGCTTCGCGCATGTGTTCTATCCTATGGTTCCAAGTGGGAAGATTGTCTTCCGTTTGCAGAGTTCTCGTACAACAACAGTTATCAGTCTAGTCTGCAAATGGCCCCTTTTGAAGCCCTTTACGGCAAGAAGTGTCGTACACCCCTGAATTGGTCCGATACCGGAGAGAGCAAATTGTTCGGACCAGATACCCTCCGAGAAGCTGAAGAGCAAGTTCAGCTTATTCGTGAACGCCTCAAAACTGCCCAATCCCGTCAGAAGAGTTACGCTGACACCAAGCGCCGTGATCTCACTTTCAGTGTCGGAGATTATGTGTATCTCCGAGTGACACCCCTCAAGGGAATGCAGCGTTTCCATGTCAAAGGAAAGTTAGCACCAAGGTATATTGGACCCTTCAAGGTCATTGCTCGTCGAGGAGAAGTATCCTATCAGCTGGAGTTACCCCAGAGTTAGGAGATTATCATGATGTCTTCCACATTTCCTTGCTCCGGAAGTGTCTTGAAGTTCCTGACCAGCCTGATGTTTTCAAAAACATCGACCACCTCTCCATCGACCTGAACCAAGACTGACTTATCGTGAGAGACCCCTCAAAATTCTCGAAGAAGATGTTCGTGTTACCCGAAGACGTGCGATCAAGTTTTACAAAGTCCAGTGGACTAACCACTCTGAAGAGAAGCAACTTGGGAACGCGAAGATTATCTTAGAAGCGAATTCCCAGACCTCCTTAAAACCGAAGCCTAGCAAATCTCGGGACGAGATTTATTTTAAGGGGGGAAGGATTGTAACATCCCAAAATTATTATCAGGTTATATTCCAAAAATGAGAGCCAACAAAAACTTTTGTTGTTTATTGTGGTAATTGCTTTTGTTACTTGAGTTGTTGTTCTTGCTGTTTGTGAGTGTTTGCACTAGTAAACTAGTAAGAAAGAAAGAAAACAAATATAAAATCAAAGCAAGAAAAATAAAAGTGACAAGTGTCACATGAAAATCTCCAAGTGACAAACTCAATTATTTTCAAACCAAAGTCAGTGGAGTTGTAATGTAAACACTCCCCATTTTGTTCCTACCACTTTCCCCTCTCAAATATTATTTTTGAACTAGTTTTGAAATTCTAAAATAAAAACAATTGAAATAAATTCAAATAACATAAACAAAGTACTATAAAAGAAAATGTTTCAAAACATTTTATTATTTTATGCCAATTTTTGTGGAGCTTCTGTACATTATGGGAAGGCCCCACAAATTTTTGCAAATTTTTCTAAAAGGTTTAAATGCACTAATTAAATCCTAGAAAACCTTCTGGTTTTAACAGAAGGACTAAAACAGAAATAAAAAAAGGAGCAGAGAGGAGGCAGGGGGTTTTCTGCGAAAATGTCATCCCCTACCTCTCTCCCTCGCCCCGACGTGCCGCCGTGTCGCCGTGCTGCGCCTCACCGTTTCCGAGCCGCCCAGGCCCCCCCTGCGCGCGCGCCCGGTGCCTCTGCTGCCTCTGCGTGCAGGAGAGAGCGCTCGAGCCCCTCCCCGCGCCATTACGCCGCCCTCTGCCCCGATGCATCGCCGTGGCATCCGCGGCGTCGCCGGCCAAATTGGCCCAGCCCTCTGCACCTCGACACGCCCAGCTCCTCTAGACGCTTCTAGAACGTGTCCGGACCCCGTTAAGCACCAAGCCGCCACGAGCCTCTGCACCCTCGCCGCGTAGCCGAGGAATTGGTCACCGTAGACGCGCCATGGCCGCCGCCGTGGACCTCGACCACCATGGACCGCCCCGAGCCCTATAAAGCCACCCCAAGACCTCACTGGAACACCACACCTCTCCCTCGAGCTTTCCCTCGCCTCAATTTCGTCTGTGCACCGCCGGAGGGCAGTGCACTGCCGCACCCGACGCCGCCGTTGAGGTCGAGCACCACCACAACGCCACACCCTCCCATTCTTCCCTCTGACCCCTCTACGCTGTTGCCCAAGCTCACCGCACTCACCCAGGCTTCTTTTCCCTCTTTTTAGTGCACGGACGCGACCCCGAAGCTCCGCCGAAGTTGCTGCCCGACGCCGACGAAGAGCGCGACATCGCCGCCGTCGACAGAGACTTCCCCAGCAACTGCCGCTCGCACCATCGTCTTCCCCGAGCCGCCGCCGTCGATTCGCGTCATCGCCGCTTCCTCCCGAGCCCCTAGGTGAGAGATCCGTCCACCTCGCCGTCGCCGGCGCGGCAGCGCCGCTCGTTTTAGGTCGTCGCCGATGGCGACCTCCGTGAGCCGTTGGATCGAAGATCTACGGCCACGTACCGCTTTGTATTAAGTTAGACTGCCATGTGGGTCCCGCTGTCATAATTTTAATCTTTTCCCTCGCGCGCGTACCGTTTCGCTGAGTCACTGACGGGTAGGACCCACCCGTCAGGGATTTCAACATTATCCACAACAGTGGATTTTTCTAATTCAAATTCTCTGAAATCCTCAGTACTGATGTCAACTTTGAAATTAAATATCTCGAGATTTAGGAATCCAAATAAATCAAACTCAACTGTTCTGGAAATCTTATGAAATTGTTTAACCAACACAATTGGTCTCATGTCATTTAATTAAATGAGTAAAAAGTATTATTGAAAATGCTACAGAAGGTTTAAATTCTAAACTTGTTTGTTTCTGATGCTCTGTTAGTCCAAATAATTCCAAACCAATTTTGCTAGCTTAGTACTGCCTTGTGTTAGCTCCCCTAATTTTGGTAGAATTAATTAAGTAGTATAAATTGTGGAATTTAAGATAAACCCTTCTGGACTAAAACAGACCATTATGTTTATTGGTTGATCCAAATGAGTTAGGACCAATTTTGTTAGCTCACATATATCCATGTTTAGTTACCCCTAAAAGGGTTTAATTTTTGGAACACATAATTTAATTGGTAGCTAAAACTTGATTATTAAGCTACTGGATTCAATCCAATGTGTAGGGAGTTTGGTAACTCCAAATGATCCAATTCAAATTGGGTTGTATTCTACACATCAGTGGCTTTCCATAGAATTTTAGTTTGTATTTTTGTGACCAACAGAACTCAAGTTGTGGAATTAAACATGAATAACTAGTTCTGCCATAATTTAGAAGTAATAAAAAATGTTAATTCAATTTTGTTTGAAAATCAAATTGTGTGGTTTGATGTGTGCAGTAGCTAATTGTGATGTTGATGATGGTTATGTTGAGGTGATTGCTTGTATAGCTTAGTGATTGTTTGCATTGTTTGTTTGTTAATTAGACGAGAACGTTGTCGGATATATCGAGGAAGGAGAGTTTGCTGAATTTGAAGAACAAGAGCAAGATCACTTTGCCAAGCAAGGCAAGCTATTCTCTGAGCTTGCACTACCAACATATGCATCTACTTTCATAACATGTTTACTCTCAAAGCAGGATTTACAAAACCCCTTTCAAAAATATATGGATATTATTTTGCCACCCTATGTAGTAGTTATATAAAACTTTAGGATGGGAAAACAATGTTGTTTATTCAAAACTCCTTTGAAATTTCTTATGAGTTTATGAAATACCGAGATGTCGGTGTTGGAGTGGAAAGGTGGAAAAATGGTGATGTTTATGAAAAATGCACAGTGTCCTAGTACTATGGAAACCAATCCTACCCTGTGCGACCACATTTACCACATATGGGAAAAAGGCGTAGTCATGTAGTTTGCTCTTATTAGTATGGGATACCTCATCAACGGAGATGACTCCGTTATGCATGAGGGGATGGTCCGAGGACCTACCCCCTGACCCGGGTCCTCACACAAGTTGGTGGGGAGGATAGAAGGTTCCACCATAAACCGCCGGACAAAACTATGAGTCCTCACACTTAGGGTTTCTGACGGGAAACCGGACTGGGTGTCGATGGAAAGTGTCATATGGGAAGGATCCTATACTAGCATGAGCAAATAAGAGGCTATGGCCGGCGGCTTACTTCGCATACACCTGGTATGGCGAGACGTGGCAGACACGATGAGTTGCCGGATGGATGTGGGTTAAAAGCGTGCTACCTCTGCAGAGTGTTTAAAACTATTCGAATAGCCGAGTCCTCGGATATGGACAATTGGGAGACTGTCCTAAGACCTTGTGCAAGTTTTAAAAAGGCTTTGAGTTTTTAAAGAAAATGGAGTGGAGAATGTTTCCTACACCTATACCAACGGATCGGTATGAGGTGGTGGGATGAAAGTGGACCATGACGGGCTATGGTCGGGAGAAAGGAGGAGTTTTGGAAAAACAGATGAAAACGGTGACTTCTTTAAAAATAGTTATAAAACTCTTCTTACCTTTTTCAATAAAGATATAGAGATGTTTTAAATAAGAAAAGTTGTCAACTAAAATAAAACTGGTGCATACTCATGTTGGGGTAGTTTGCGAGTACATTCAAATGTACTCATATTGGTTTCGTCCCTGGCTATTGTCCTAGCCAGACTACGAGGAGGAACACTACGCAGAGCAGGAATATGGCGACTTCTACGCCAACTAAGGATCTCCACAAGTCAGCTGCCTATCGGGTTGTCATCATTAGAATATGATGTCGATTACGCCGTAGCTTCCGCTGATATATTTGGTTTGGCCCATGAAGGCACCTATGTAAGAACTTGGTCTAAATGACCATTTATGTAAGACTTTTATTCGGTACTGTAATGGATGTAAACTTTGGTATCCAATTCGGATTATGTGCAACGACAGACTGATCACGGGATCGTTGTGTTAAGCATAATCGGGTATTTCGGACAGCTAGTCCGGGGTCCCCACATGTTTATCATGCTTGTCTCGTGAAGAGTTTTCGTTAGCGGATCTGCAACATTCAGATCCGTAGTATTTTGCAAATCTTTCATCGCCTTCCTTGACATACTGTCTTATATCACATGGAAGCGTCGGAGAATGGTGTTTGGAAGTTGATGAGACCTTGGTTCCTTCATGTTGGCAATGACACCTGTGTTGTCGCAGTAGAGGTTCACAGGGTCTGCGCGCTTGGGAACACTCCTAACTCGATGACGAACTTCCTCAGCCAAACAGCTTCATCTTCAGCATCCGCAGCAGCAATATACTTATCCGATTCCATTTTAGATTGGGCTACTATGGGTTGCTTCCCACTTCTCCAGCTCACGACGCCTCCGTTCAACCGTAACACATAGCCTGTCTGGATTTCGCGTCATCTGGATTTGTGCGGAAACTTGCATCAACGTAACCTGTTACGCCAGTTCCTCTTCACATCCTCCATGGACAAGAAACATTTCCTTATTCGCTAAGATATTCAGAATGCTCTTAACACTATCCAATGATCCTTACCAGATTACTTTGGAATCGACTCGTCAAACTAAGAGCCAATGCTACATCGGGTCGAGTACTTAACATGGATACATGATCGACCCTATGGCTA